>JANBPO010006887.1:7575618-7662710 GCA_024336825.1 Amorphophallus titanum | reverse complement strand
AGCCACCTGGAGTTTCTCCCGAATAAGCTTTATATTCTTGGTAGTATCCCTGATGCTATCGGGGCCAAGAAATTACCTTTCTTTTACGTCATTCCAGCATATAGGTGAGCAACAGCTTCTTCCATACAGTGTCTCAAATGGTGCCATTTGTATACTAGCTTGATAGCTATTGTTGTATGTAAATTCCACTAGAGGTAAGTGATCGTGCCAACTCCCACCAAAATCAATAGCACAAATCCTGAGCATATCTTCCACCACTTGATTTGTCCTTTCAGTTTGACCATCAGTTTGGGGATGGAACGTAGTCCTAAAGATGAGTCAGGTCCCTAATGAATGTTGTAGACCCTTCCAGAATTGTGATATGAACTGAGGGTCTCGGTCAGATATAATGGTGACAGGGACACCATGTAATTTGATAATTTTCATCATGTATAATGCTGCTAATACATCTATAGACCATCGACTTTTGATTGGTATAAAATGTGTAAATTTAGTCAATCGGTCTATAATCACCCATATACCATTGTGTCCACCTCTCGTCTTGAGTAAACCCATGATAAAATCCATCCTAATGCTTTCCCATTTTCACTCGAGAATGTCCAAGGGATGTAGTTTCCCGACGGGCCTTAAATGTTCCGCCTTTACTTGCTGGCAAGTGAGACAGCGAGATACAAAGTCTGCTACTTCTCTTTTCATATTGAGCCACCAAAAAATTTTATTTAAGTCTTGGTACATCTTGGAAGCACTAGGGTGAATAGCATACCTTGATTTATGAGCCTCTTCCATGATCAACTTCTTAGTGTCTGCATGATCCAACACACATATTCAATCTTTAAACAATAGTCTTCCATCAGTTGAAATGAAAAATTCTAACTTTTGATCAATGTTGGCCTTGATCACTATCAATGTGGGGTCATTTTCTTGTAATTTGACTAGATCTTCAATCAGTGTAGGTTGTGACCTCATATTAGCAATTATACATCCTTCCTCTTCTTTATCAACATCGAGATTCAAAGGAGCGAAATCCTTGATAAGATAAGTCGCACCTTTTCTGAGACTTGCTAGAGTTTTCATTGGTCTTCTGCTAAGAGCGTCAGCTACAATATTAGCTTTGCCTGGATGATATTGAATAGTAAAGTCAAAATCTTTGAGATACTCTAACCATCCGTATTGTCTCATGTTTAATTCTTTTTGGGTGAAGAGGTATTTCAGACTTTTGTGATATGAAAATATAGTGAACTTCTCCCCATAGAGGTAATGTCGCCAAATTTTCAAGGCGAATATAACCGCAGCTAGTTCCTGATCATGTACAGGGTAGTTTTCTTCATGACGCTTTAACTGTCTTGATGAGTAGCAAATCACCTTGCTATTCTGCATAAGAACACATCCTTGGTCAATGCCAAATGCATCGGTATAAACTTCAAAGCCGCCACTCTCAACGGGTAGTGCTAATATAGGGGCCATAGTGAGATGATCTTTAAGAGTTAGGAAACTTTCTTCATAATCCTTTGACCATATAAAAGGGTTCTCCTTTCTTGTAAGTCTAGTCAATGGAACGTCGGTCTTAGAGAAATTCTTGATGAATCACCTATAATAACTAGCCAGACCTAGAAAACTTCAAACTTCTGACACAGTCATTGGCCAGCTCTAGTTCTTAACAGCCTCCACTTTAGAAGGATCTACAATGATAACTTCTTTTGAAATAACATGGCAAACAAAAGAGACCTCCTTTAGTCAGAACTCGCACTTGCTGAGCTTCGCAAAGAGTTGATGCTCTCTTAGTGTTCACAAAGCTACACTTAAATGCTCTTCTTCTTCCTCCTTAGTCTTGGAGTATATGAGAATGTCATTAGTGAAAATGACCAGAAATCGATCGAGATAGGGCCTGAAGGCATTGTTCATGAGTTGCATAAATGCTGCTGGGGCATTAGTTAACTTGAATGATATCACCACGAACTCGAAGTGCCCATATCTACTTTGGAAGGCAGTCTTGTATATGTCTTCCTCTTTAATCCTGAGCTGATGGTATCTCGACCTGAGGCCTATCTTGTAGAAATATTCTGCTCCAGAGATTTGATCAAAGAGTGACAACGGATATTTGTTCTGGAAAGTGACTTGATTTAGTCGTCGGTAATAGATACACAACATGAGAGATCCATCCTTCTTCCTGATGAATAGAACCGGCGCACCCCAAGGGGATGTAATAGGTTGAATGAAGCCCTTGTCTAACAACACCTGAAGTTACTTGTTTAATTCTTTGAGTTCCATAGGGGACATCATATAGGGAGCTATTAAAACAAGTGCTGCTCTAGGAATGAGTTCAATGGAGAAGTTTACTTCCCTTTCGTGAGGTAAACCGGATAATTCAGACGAAAAAACATCAGGGAACTCATTTACAATAGGGATATCCTCTAGGATGATTTCCTTAGACTCAATGACAACCACGAAAGCAAGGAAAGTTTTACAACCTTGTGAAATGAGTTTACAAGCGTGAAGAGAGGAAATAAGAACATGATGTTTTCTATATTTGATTTCAAGGAATGAAATCTTGGAAGATTGGGCCTGTGGAATGAAATCCTCCTATTGCGACAATTAATGTCAGCATAGTGATCAATGAGCTAATCTATCCCTAGAGTAGAATTGTAGCCTTCCATGTCAAGGCATATGAGATTTGCAGGAAGATTATGACCCTCAATTGTTGCTTCACTATTTGGGTAGTGGGTGGTAAGCTTAGTTCCGAGACCTAAGGGTGGTATGATTACAAGGTCCAAAGGTAAAGGAACATGTGAAATGGCTTACAAAGTAATAGTTGTAACTTGAGGACTAATCGATAATTTGCTAAATTTTAGAGACTTATATGTAAAAATCCCTATTAAAAAAACTTGCCACCGAAAAATTCCCTTATTCTCATCCCTACCATCAACCTTAAGTTTGAATGGGAGGGTTGATGTTAGCTGGGGTTTAACCCTGATTGAGTTATCCAGACTACTACTCATTTCCCTCGCAAGAAAGCCTCCTGCATGTTTTCAAAACTAAAGTGAGTTTATTTATTAAATTTCACTCACCTCACCCTTTAGCACTCGGACCAAGATGGCTCAAGGACCATCTCCTACACCGGAAAAGATAATGCCCACATCCGAAGATGAAAGAACTCTCCAAAGGTGCCCGTTCTATAAAGGAAGGTCAATCCATTGAGAAGAAATTTTATCAACCTATCACACATGAATACATGTGATTTTCCACAATCACACCCCCTGAAACTTACATGCCAAGGCAAGTGCCTGAAAGAATGCAGTTGGACACAAAGGTTTTCACCATTTTACTTGTGAAAAAGGGGAAGGTGAACCATGAAACCAAGCAAAAAAGGAGGAGAAACATAGAGGAACCAGTCATTTGAAAAGACCCACACCAAGCCACCAAGGAATTGTGTTGAGAATGCACAGGGATCCACACAACAAGATGTCATATGTATAGTGCTGACCCTGATTGGTGCAAGTCTTAGGCAACAGGCACAACTTTGTCCCCATACAATACATACATAAGAAAATGAGACAAAATGGTAGAAGGGGTGTCATGTGGATGGGAGTTGTGTCTGTCTAGTCTCCCCTCTTGGGTTCTCAAAAGTTTGCCACCCTACCCCCACCCCCCTTTCTCTCCATGGACTGGCAGCCACAGGCATGCAGCACCAACCATACTTCCATGGCAGCCCTTCTCCCACACACTGCACAGGGTTCCAGTTTGGTTGGAGAGATGTGGGGAGTTGAAGTGCTGGCTTTGTTTGTTGGCAGAGTTCCATGAACACGTTGGGAGGCTGCAGAGATCTGCACATGTTAATGATAAGTTGAAACCATAACAACACTCGTGAATCCTAGGTGGGGATAGATAGCATTGGATTAATTAATTGATGGGGAATTTGTGGCTCATTATCCAATTTGTTTATTTTTTATCCATGCTTAAGTCCCACATCCAGTAGGTATATAAAAAGGCGTGGCTGGAAGGATAGGTTACTCCTATCTTGAAATCTACCTCTTGCATGAGGAGAACCTTCGCCAAGTACTGTACCTGGATCTCTGACTGATTATTGATTTGAATTGTGATAGTTTGTTATGCTTTACAATCACTCTTAATTGATCTGAAACTTATTCATCTTTTACTTGCATTTGGTGTTGTTATTTACTGTCAGCCACTCTTTGCCAACATTTTGATAGTTAACTCACATTGTCTTAGTAGTTTTATTTGATAATTGTTCTTTATATTCTGCACTTATTCTTCAGTTTGAGTTATCGGTTAAATTTGGAGTAGATCTATTCACCCCCCTCTAGATCCTTGTCCGTCCATCACTTGGCATAAGAGCCTACCTCTTCCTTAGGGCTTTACATCCTGGAGAGTATAGAACATGGATGCTAGAGGTTTAACAGCAGAGGGCCATTCGACCAGTAAGCCACCGTTCTTTGATGGATCCAATTATGCTTCTGGAAGAACCCTATGCAGGTCTTCCTTAGGGACAAAGATTATAAAATCTGGAAGGTTGTTAGTAAAGGGCCGTTTGAGTTTCCTGATGATGAAGAAGTCTGGACCAGAGAGCAAATTCGTAGGTCCACCCTAAACAGGAGCGCTGTAAATGCCATGCAGTGTGCTCTTCATCCCACCGAGTTCTCTTGAGTCTTCTCATGTTCCACAGTCAAGGAGATGTGGGACAAGTTGGAGGTGGCATATGAGGGGAGATCTCAGGTTAGGGAAACTAAGGCCAACATGTTAGTCTTAGAGTATGAGGCTTTCAAAACGAAACCCAATGAGTCCATCTCTGAAATGTATGTTCGTCTCATGGTACTCACTAATAGTTTAAGAAGTCTTGGTAAAATCTATAGTGAGTACGAGCTGGTTAGGAAGATTCTTAGGCCCCTGACACCTATCTGGCACACCAAGGCCACTGTCAAGGAGGAGTCCAGAAGCCTACCTACCACTTTCATAGATGAACTCATCGGTTCTCTCATGACATATGAGTTGAACCTTAAGAGGGTCGATGAGTCAGAGAAGAAGAAGAAAGTCCAACACTCGAACCCAAATCGTCTGATACGATGCGCACCCATGGAATAAATCCTACACAGGCTATTTATACAGCCCCTCTGTGTGCAATCCTTATAATTTTCTTTCAAAAGAATATTTCGTGACCAACAGACTGGCACGCTCGGTGGGATCTTTCCTGCCTTTCTTCTTTCTGTCAAATAAGTAATAAGTCTCAAATCTTCTTCAAGGTCTTGATATTGTCCCTTTTCCTTTTATAGGACAGGAAGAGAGGGGCACACACAACCACTCCCGTTCGCTCGCTTCTGTGCTTGTTTGTGCATCTGCACATTCCCCTGCTTGTGCTACGCACCACCACCACTGACATCGACGATGGCAGCTGTGACATATGGGCCCCAAGTCATCGCCAACCACGCCAGGTTTGGATATTTGGCGACCCCCATCATCTTTGGCGACTTTCCGCCAATCGTCGGCTCGCCGTTCTTTCTTGGCATTGTCATTGTGGCTGAAGCCATTTCAGCCGCACTTGCTGCTACAACTGCTGAGGGCGTCAGGTCCTCCGCTCCAACAATTGGCCGAGCCCCCTTGGTCAACAAAGCAACTGTTGAGGGTGTTAGGCCCTCTACTCGAACAACTGGCCGAGCTCCCTCGGTCAACAAACCAATTATTGGGGGTGTCAGGCCCTCTGTTCCCGCAACTGGCCGGGCTCATTCGGCCAACTTTGCAATAGGCCCTCCGTCCGATCAACCGGTTGGGTCTTCCCGGTCAACTCTTCAACTGCTAAGAGTGTCAGGCCCTTTGTCCCAACAATTGGCCGAGTTTTCTCGATCAACTAAGTTACTGTAGGCGTCGCTAGCGCCGCTCCTGCTCAACGGGGGCAACGCCACCGTGGCAATGACACTTGTTGGATTATGGGGTCCAATGTCTCCCTTAGGGATTTGCTGTCCCACGTGGATTATGGGGTCCACGTAGGGCATCGGTGCTTGACAGTTCAGCCTGTCGCATGGATCATGGGTTCCATGTGTGAAGCCCCTCAGACCCGCCCACAACAAGTATAAATGTGGGGTTTTGCAATGCCATAAGGAAAAATAGTTTGCCTTCGCTAACAGCTCGAGCTTTTAGCGCAATGGATGGGGCTTGATCCTACAGATTTTATTATCACATTTATGAAGTTGAAACCATCTGGGGCCAGTCAAGTACAGAAACAAGGTAATAAATCTAAAATGCAAAGGGCAGAATAGCAAGCAGAAGGAGAACAACAACAAATGGAAGAGGGTAAGCAACCAGTAGATGAAGTAGAATTGGAATAGTAGCAGCAACACCAGAATGTGGAACAAGCTGAACAGCTTTAGCAGTTACAAGGTGAAGGTCAGATAGAGTAGCTTCATATGGAAGCACATTGTCAGGGGAAGGATCAGTCACCATCAGATGAGTAGGAAATGGCAGAGCAGGCTGAGCACCATGATGATGAAGAGGTACCAAATATAAATGTACAAGTAGAGCCAGAACAAGAAGTACAACCAGAACAGCTATAGCAGCAGTCAGAAGAAGCACAAACAAAAAAGGAGCAGTAGCCACCATCAAATGAGCAGGAAGTGTCAGTACATGCTGAGCAACATGATAATGGTGAAGAGTTGCCCAATGTAAATCTACAAGTGCAGCCGGAACTGGAAGCTCAACCAGTGTTAGAACAACCTATTCCAGAGCCCCAGGAAGAGCACCATTCAGAGATAGCTGAGGAAGAAAATCAGCCTAATCAGCAGGAAGTTGAAAGAGAAGAAATGGAAATAGATGAAGAGGAAGGTCATGGAGAGCAGCAACCAAGAGAGGCACAGCTACAACAAGAAATTCATGAACTACAAGAGCAACAATTGTCAGATGAACAAGTCTTGCAACAACTGGATCAACATATTGATGAGCTCATTGAGTGGATAGAACAGCAGTAGCAGTAGTTATTTGAGAACCAACCTGAGCAGAGAAATGAGCAGCAAGAAGTGGAAGAACCACAGGAAGAAGAGCCTCAGGTAAATCAAGAGGATGAGGTTGAAGCTCCACAAGAAGAGTACCTAGGTCCTACCACTTATCATGGACCTTATCAAGGGTCAATGACAACATTAGGGATTCAACCACCTTTATCACCTGAGGAACCTTTTATTCCACCAGAGTTTCAAGCTTCCAGCTCAGCTGGACCTGGCTCAGGACCATATGCTGTGGATGTGCATACCATACTGGTAAACCTTCTGCTGAACCAGTTTAGAATAATGAATGCAAAGTTAGTCATTTCTTATATATTCTCATTCATATTTATGGCAATGATTCACGTATCACAGAGATGAAATCAAATCTCGTAGTTGTAGATAATCTTTGAGAATCACATCAGAGTGATCGACTCGGCCGAGATAGAATTTTTTATTTCTTATTTTCATTGCGTTCTTTTGATCACGGCTCAGATCCTTATAGAGTACTCGAGAGGGGGAGGTAATGGCCCCTCAAGGCCAACTAGTGAACTTATTTTGGATCTCGTCTAACTAATGATTGAGATCTAATTGGTACTTTTTAGTCGACCTTTGAGTCCCAGTCCAGAAGATGTCCAAAAGAGTGATGAACAATGTCACAAGGTTGACCTCTTGTCAAAGGGCTCCCACCTTGACTCTCGCTTCTTCCGAATAGGTTGAAGGCAACACCTCCTATAGTTGGGAGAAAAGAGACACTCCTTCGGGAGGAGGGTCAATAGTGTGACCCTGAAGTCCATCATCCGGGAGGAAAAACCGCCCATGGGTGACTTCCTCATTGCCCCGAAGGTATGGGCTGCCTAGTTGGCACTGGAGATCATTCTCAATGGCAATGGGATGCCTTGGTGCTAAGATATCCAAGCCATCATGCCTTGTAGTGGAGGGAGCTAGGCAACAGTCTTGATGAGTCGAGCAACCTCATGGGAGAGTTGCTCGACTCAGTCGGCCATTGCGAGGGAGGGGGAGAAGGGGATGTCGTTCTGAGGTAGCTAGGCGTCATTAGTTGGATTGAGACCAGACTCGGCTTTGTTCACACCATTATTGGCCCGAGATCAAGTAATTGGAGCTTTCATGGCTATCATTCTCACAAACGGCACTAGTAATGTAGCCGATTGGTTAATCGGCAGGAAACGATAGTCAAATGCGATCGGGGTCCAGGAGAGGCGCGGGGGTGGTTCAAGTCCTAGTCTTGCATGACCAAAGTCATTAGGGCCCTCTCGAGTGACTAGGGGAAAAAGCCATCCGACAGTTAAGTAAATCCGAGTCAAAGATGATAACAAAGATGAGTATTAAATATTTTTCACAAGATGTCAGTATCTAGTTGGGCAACTTTGGCCTTATAGAGGGTCCCTTCTCTTACCAAAGTTAAGTCTCTAGGCCCCTCTTTGATGGAAAATGGGGTTTACACGGACCAAGCTGGGGGGTACCAGCCTAGTCCTCTTAAAACCCCCCAGGGGGTCAGGGGGTTTACATTGGCCCACTTGGGGGTCCAAGAGAGGGTTGGGAAATTTCTATAAAATCCCTTTGTTGTGCTTTTCGAGCCCCACTTGACCTTGCGTGAACACAAGCTTAAAAGGATACAGACTAGGTACGGACTGGCTGAATAGGGTGCGTAGAGTGAAGTTGACTGGCCAGTTCTTTGCACAATGCTCCGAGCTTCAAACTTTCTCTTCACAAACAGTTCCTAGACTCGTACGTAGAATTGAACTGAGGCAAGACTAGGGTAGGATTGGGCTAGGACTGAGACGGGCACAGCTTGGTGAAAAGAACTCGGGGGAACTCGGCCCCACATGGGCCCTGCTGCTCCTAGGGTGAACTCCCCCCTAAGGTGGGCTGCCACTGAGGGGGATCTCTCAGTGGTTGTTCCTCGTCATTTGTTGATGTCCTTTGGTGGGGTCGCATTCTCGAGATGCTGGTGTTGACTCGTGGGGGCCAATTACTTGGTGTTTTTGTTGTCGCCTGCAAGATGTTCAGGAAAATTCCCAACATGCATCGTGTTGCCAAACGACTTGGCTAGCAGGTTTCTTTGACTTGTATCTAACTCGGGGGTTGGGATAGTAGCTTATAGGTGTCGAGTGAAGGTGTTTTGGATGAAAGGGCCCAACCTTAACTAGATATGTCACATTGCGTGGCATGTTGGTGCGCGGCCCCGAGTTGGCCTAGTGGCTAAAAGTAAGCGGCTTGTTGCTACATGTCTGAGGGTTGGGGATGGCCCCAACTTGCTGTAAGGTTACTGCATGACGTGGCAAGTGTGTCCAAGCCATTGGTTGGCCCCGACTTGTTGTAGAATTGTTAGAAAGCTTATGCCCATTAGGTATTCGGGGAAATTCCCAACACTTAACTACGGGCCATACAAGCTAGCTAATGGCCCCGGGAGCCAAAGGTTGGCTGAGACAGGTAATCCTTTAGCTTTAGAATGTTGGAGGGAGGCATTTTGGGAGTGATTCCTAGCCTTGTTGCTAGGTGCCACATGGCACGGCTTGTTGTTGGGGTGCCCTCAGGTTGGCCTGGGTGGCCGTGTACCCGGGCTGATTCCAAAAGAAGAGAAAGTAAAGCTGTTGATTTCTAATGCCACACCCACGTTCCAGAATATTCTAGCTATGAATGATATTTCTAATATGCACCAGTTGTACAGTAGGGCCCGATTTATCCAGACCCAATTTTAAGACTCCCCCATTCATTCCTTATTTGAGGCCCAGAAACCCAAACCCGCCAGAAAATTCCAGGGCCTAGTCACCGAAGGAGTCCAAATAAACGAGCATGTGCAAGCTGTCAATCAGTCCACTCCACCACGCTTCTAGCAACCTCTCCGTAACCCCTAGTTTACCGCTCTACCAGCTCACCAACCATCCTTTCCCTCTTCGCAACAGCCTCCACAACCACCACCACCACCGCAACAGCCTCAACAGCCACTCCAGTACCACAACGTCCCACCACCAGCTGGCTATGCACCTGCTCGACCGAGTCCCAAAAGAGCCCATTACCCTCCACTTCCTAAAACTCTCCTCGATATTTTTACGGCTCTCATGTACACTGGCGATCTCCAGCTTCCTCCGGAACGCCCAAATTGGAATCCGGCCGCCGATCAGTCCATATATTGTATATATCATCGGTAGCCCGGGCACACTATCGAGAGGTGTTATCAGTTCCATGATCTTGTCAGTGATTTGCATGAAGGGCAAAGGATTGACTGGGCACAGATGCATAGGTTGATTGAGGACATCAAAGAAAGAAGAAGACAGGTGCCGAGGCCGCAGCAACCGACGTCGCAGCAGCAGCAACCTCAGCAAGTACAACCCCAGCAACAACAGCAGCCTACACCAGAACTAGGGATTCATCAGAATCCTATGCCAAGCCACCCGCCCACTCCCCAACAATAGCCGTCGGCACCGGCTCAGGTAAATATTGTTCACCACCTAGCTCCCAACGTCGGGTGGTCCTATGATGATGAGACTCTCACTCATCTTTTGGCCCTCCACCATACATACACCAACTCCCCTTCACCTTCTACCCCTACCATCATTCAGCCCACCATTTTAGCCTCCTCTACACCCACCATTCCCTCTAGATCCCCCATTGTACCCACCACATTACCCACCATTCCACCAATCCTTGCACCTTCACCCGTCGCACCCTCCACTGTCGCATGGACCTTAAGTGCAGTAGACATGGATAAGCATTGACCTAATTCTGACCAAAAAGGAGATGTTGCCAAAGTCAGTAATTGGTCAAACTACTATTGCCAATGGTCAAATCATTGTTGTCAATCATTAAAATAAGACATGAGAGATAGTCAAATTAGAGGAGACACAACAGATTCCATGCAGGAGTAGAAGGATGGGGGAGGAGAAGGGTACAAGGGATTAAAGCGATGGTCCATGAGAAGGGAAAATGGAGACTTAAACATAGAAAAATCAAGGAAATGCAACCAGGGGAGCAAGGGCAAAGGGCAGGAGAGAGAGTAGGACCTGAGGGAAGAAGGTGGTTCTAGGATGACTGTAGCTAGCAAGAGGCGGTCTAGGGATGATCATAGCCTGACTCAGAGACAAACAGACTAATACAGAAATACTGATTCCAATGTGACCTAGGACGATGAACCCAGACCTAAAAACTCCATGAATCAACACTAAAGATGAGAAGATGCAACACAAACACCACGAATGGGTCTGAATAAGCTCAACAAAATAATATGAATTGGAAGGATTTCACCCAATATCGAACAAGTTAATATGATGTGAAATTTTTTTATAAGTTTTAACGAACCTTTTAATGATTTGAATTAAGAATAACTCCCTCGTGATAAGGGTATCCTAAAAGGAAGAGGTCCAAACTTTGGGTTGAACTAGGGTTAACTCCCTCACACTGATGCAAAATGTAAACCCAAGGGGTGGAAAGGTACAACTGGCTCGATATCTGTGTGGGAATCCACGGCTCACAGAGACTTACGGAGGACCCGGATAAGATCACATAATCGACTCTAAGGAATATAGAGGTGAGAGGATCACTTACCAAGATAGGAATGCAACTATGATATGCAATGCATGGCCCTATGCACACTGGAGTGCATATAAATTTCTAGCCTAAATGTTGCAAATCAAGGCAATTATAAATTATGTAAACATGATAATATAGATGCAAAAAATATAGGAAAGCCAAGACAATATAAAGGACAACACTGCAGGACCAGAAACAAGCATGATCAAGCACTAAAAGATAGGTAAAACCATCAATGAATGACATACCTTTGCATCTGCCCCTGGGCCTACATGCAGGGGGACAAGCATGGGGGACAAGGAGGGGACACCCCCTTGACTTTAAGGGGAGGAATCTTGAATTTTCACTACCTTTATCTCCTTGGTCCAATGGTCCAAATCCAAGGTGGACCCTGGGCCAGCCCTCATGGACCCTAGTAGCCAAGTGGCCCAATGGGAGAGAAGGTGGGGTCCCGCCAGGCCCAAGTGACTATTTTACAACAAAATCCACTAACTTAGCCTAATTAAACACACCAAATAGAAAAGTACAAATACAAGTACAATACACTCAAAGTAAATACATAAAAATATCAAAACTCCGATGGAAGCTCCGTGCTATCACCCAACCACAAGGAAGTCAGCATGCTGCGCGTCTGGTACCGGCGACTAGCTCTGGTGTCCCCACCAGTACAACTCTAAGAATGAGTGGTTCCATTATAAGTGTCACAGACTTGCCAACTAGATTAGCAATTGAGCAAGATATAATGATCAAGAGAAAAGAACTAGAAGCGAACCTATAGGAGGCCGATGCTGTACACCGGAAGTCCACTGGCCAGAATCGTCCACTCAGAACGCAAAGGCCCAACTTTAAGGGTAATAAGTTCCAAGACAAAGGAAAGAAAGTTTCTCGTGGTGCTTGCTACACATGTGAGAAGTTTAGCCACTTTATAACAGATTGTCCCTAAAAGTAAGAAAATGAGGGTGGAAACAAACACCCAGAAAATAGAAGAGTCAGAAAGAGAGAATTCATCAGCATCACGGAATGTAATGTCACGATGGCCGACTCAAATGAATGGTGGGTCGATTCTAGAACCACTTATCACATTGCGAAGTCGAAGAAGGGGCTGGTGATACTAAACAAACTCAAGGCAGGAGAGCAGAGAATATACATGGGTAACAACACCTATCTAGATGTAGAAGGTGTTGGTACATATATGCTGGATCTTGGGGATAACATCATGGTCCTCAAGGATGTGTTCTATGCACCTTGAATATGGTGAAATTTAATCTCTGTACCGGCCATGATGAAAAATAGCCTGGATGTAAGGTTCTATGATAATCGAGTGTCAATAGGGAAGGACAAGAATGCACTTACCATGGGGAGGTTTGTCCTCGAGCATGATTTATTTTGTATCCCTGTAATTGAACATTATCAGACTTCATCTAATAGCATTCAAACATTGAATGTTCAGATTTTCCACAGTATTTACACATTGGATGTCTATGAGCTGAAGCAAAATTATTCCTAACAGAAGTATTTCTATATGCTGAAAAATGAGCATATTCAGAATGAAAATTTTTCTTCTTAGCAAACCAACACTGTGAAGCAACATGGCCGGATTTATCACAATTGAAACAATGATTATTCTTAACATGACTATTTCTAGCATGAAGTTTGCCAAATATTTGATCATCTTGTTTCATTAATTTACAATCATGCATGTGGTGACCATTCCTACCACAGTAAAAACATGAAGTTTCAATTTTATTCTTGTTTGCATGTGTGTGTGAATTAACATTGTGCTTTGCATGCAAATGGTGATGTGAGACAACCTAGGATGGTGGTGGTAACCCGAGCACCAAGTGGTGCGAGGCGAAGGAATGACCCGAAGGTCTCCTCGACGCAAGAAAGGTCACTTTCTGGACTAGCGTAACCGGACCTTCCTGTGAAGTATTTTGATATACCACTCGATGAGTGGCACCACAATGGGTGGGACACGACTTATGGAATGCAACAACTAACCCAAAGACCCCTTGGACCTAGCAAGGCAAGCACAATTCGCAAGATTAACGGACCAATGTCGACGGCCACTCACCCGACGCTCACCCAAAACCCAGGGGTAACTCGGTGATACCAAGCCGAGGATGTTGGGGTTGGACCCTTGCTGGTGGAGGGCCAGCAAGGCTAAGGTTGATTTCCCAAGGGGTACGAATGCCCGAATCAAGGGGCAGACCGTGTGCCGAGGGCACGGGTCTCACTCTCTTCCCCACGGTGGTCTCTCGAAGGTGATGGTGCTTTTGGGACCGGGCACTCACTCTCTAACCAGCGGAGCTATGAAAAGATATTGAATAAACAAACACCAAACATGAGCAAGAGTTGAGGGCTTACTCGGCCGATTTGAAGAAGCCGATCCCGATCGGAGATGTAGGCGAGCGGGGAAGCGTGGGTTCCCCACATGCTGTGTTGGTGAAGCTTCAACATGTATTAATCAATTACACTCACTACACCTCACACAGGAGGGTTGGACTAGGGGTGGGAGAATGAAAAGGTTAATGAGACTCGACTACACACCTAGACAAAACCAAGACTCGGTATGTTGGCGGAGTTACGGGATCTGAAGATCCTCTCGTGTAAGTGTGTGGCCTACCCGATAGGCGTAGCCTAACATTCGGACAACACCTTTTGATATACCAAACAATGGTATGCAAATGAGACCTAGGACCGACTTAAACTGGAGACACCAAGACCGACATAGACTTAAATGACACTTTTTTTTTAGATTTTTAGACACCCTAGACTCAACCTCGCGCTCTGATACCAATTTGATGCGGGACTGACCACGACTCGACCTAAACTCTAAGCAAGCTCACGGTCGCCCCTAACGAGGGAAGCATATGGACGTGCACGGTTGGGAAACCGACAGTGAGCTAGGGTGGTCAGCTCTCTCTTGTGCCCAGATCGGGTCACGAGACAGTAACGCTCTCTCTCGCTCGCAGTAGTGAATAACAATAAATATCGAGCTAGGTTACCCTATCATGCTCTCAAGCAGTGGCATAAACAAGCATATATGAAATAAAGTAAGTCACCGAGCAAAGGAGAGGGCACGATACCACCACCCTTTCAGCGTGGGGAAGATGACCCCGACCGAATCGGTACTCCAGGAATAATTATTACACAAATATTACAGCAAAAGAATTACTGCCCACTCCACGCAGGGAGGTAAAGGACGACACACAGGACCCGGGAGTAGCGGTTTCGGGTTGACGGGTAGCTTCTTGCGTAGCTTCGACGGCACACGTTCTCGCGATCGTGGGACCCGCATGCTGGCCGGTGGGTCCATGTGGGACCGGGGTAGCACCACTATAGTGGGGATGCCTGGAGGGGCGCTCCTTGGGATGGTGGCGTGCTGGTTCGCCGGTCGGGGGCCGATCGGCTCCGATCTCCCAACTTTGGAGTTGCTGCCCAGAGACCTTCATTTCTATTTTCAGGCGCGTGACCCGGTGAGATCGGCCGTTGGGATCACTCCCGATATCAGATCGATGTCCACGAGGTACCGTTGGAAAGCTCTTTCGAAGTACTTCAACTTAAGGCTAGAGAGCTGAGCTGGATCTACACGGATCTGACCTTGATCTATTTTTGAAGCTGCTATTGAGTAGTTCCTAAAATATCAGAAAAGCAGACCCTATTACAAACTTAGGTAAATAACGTACTAACCTAGGTACCAGACTCAAATAAAGAGAAAATTACATCAAAATGTCTCAAATAAAAATTACATAGGACTCAAAAATAAATAATTAGGCCATACTGGATGTCCCCGTGGCGAGAAGACGGGCCCCGAGTGTAGGATCGGATGATGATGACCCCATCAGCCCCGAACATCGGTCTTCGATAGGTTGGTATTCTCGAATAGGCCGTCAAGGAGGATGGCCAGAAGAGATAGGAAGTGGAAAGTTTACACATGTAACATGGCAGGAGTGTTTGGGCAGTATGGAGTTTTACCTCCGAACCCAAGGAAGTGGGTAGATTGCCCGCAAGACTAGGCCCTCTCACCAGAAGGGGGAGAGTTGCAAGCGAGGCAGTGCAAGTTCCCGCTGAAGAGGCTACCCATGAAGAACCCCCAACGGCTTTCACTGCCAATGTTGTTACTACTGGGGGCACCAGTGGTAGACCATCCACGTCATCTAAAGAGGTGCCAGCCAAAGAAGTGGGAGGCACCCCTGGTCTCCCCACAAGTGACCCCATGGTATTGCATATGATGTAGCAGTACCAGCGAGAAATTGAATTGCTGAAAAAGTAGCTAAATGAAAGGAATGCCCAACCCTCAACATCCGAGCAGACCGAGGCACTGCTCGAGGCACCTGGGGGCAATGGGCAATCTTCGGAAGCATCTCCACAAGCCACAGCATTCCCACCAATGCCTAGCTACACCGGGGGCATGCCCCTGCAATAGGCACATCACCCAGCACCGGCCCCGCCACTGATTTTGCCTTCCCAATGGTCTCCTATGGCTCCACAGGCGACAGTGCTGACCACTCCGAGGGCGCAGCCAGCCCACTTTTATCCAAGCCCGGTCGACCCAGCAGTAGTCAGCCGGTTGATGCTTGAAAAAATGATAGACATGAAGCTGGCAGAGAGGGGCGATGGCGATCAAACACCGTTTGATGTCTACTGAGTGCCCTACCCGGCTCATTATGTCACCAAGAAGCTACCGGTCGGCATCACCAAGCCACTGAAGTTTGAGAAGTTTAATGGGCAAGGGTCTCCCAGGGAGCACATTGCCTACTATGTGAATGTAATGGGAGATTTCTTCAGGGGCCTCATCAGCCTCTTGGGTGACTTCCCCAGTTCTTGGTAACGGTAATTCGATACTTGTATCGAGTTGTCGGTACCCTAAGCTCTAGGTCGTTACAGTTGGTATTAGAGCGGCGTTGAGGAATGTTTAAGGAATCAAAATGCACAGCTATTGTCTAGAATTAGTCCAATTACACTATCCATTGCTGGGTTAGGATGTTTTTTGTGTGATTAATGAGTTTTTTTGTCCATTATCTAATTGTTAGTTGTTCGAGATGCCGCCTCGGCGTCGGAGAGTCCCGGTTCTCCCGGAAGTGAGTAGCATACCTGCTCCAGTTCCTGTCATTCTAGTCCAAGAGGATGCGCCTGGCAGTAGCGGGCGGACATTAAAGGAATTCTTGCTCTTTCACCCGCCGACATTTGAAGGCCAGACCGATCCGGATGTCGCCAGAACTTGGTTGGACACCACAGGGGGCATGTTTCGTTCCATGGAATGCACTGAGGATGAAAAGGTGATGCTCGGTACCTTTCAACTCCCGGGCGCGGCTTTGACTTGGTGGAACACTGAGTGGGAAGTTTCTTTCCAATCTCGCCCACTCCGTCAGATTTCCTTGATCGAGTTCATCGCCACTTTCGAGACTACCTTCAGCCCAGCTTATCTCCGCATGGATAAGATGCATCAATTTTTATAGCTTGTCCCGGGAGGGATGTCGGTGCTCGAGTATCAGAACAGGTTCTTGGAATTAGGCCGTTATGCGTCCCATATTCTTTCAAGTGAGGCTTTGAAGTCAGAGCAATTTCTGCGTGGGCTCCGTGCTGAGTTGAGGCAGCTGCTAATTGTTGCCTGGGTTACTACTTTGACTGAAGTGTATCAGGCAGCAACAGCTTTAGAACTGGATCTGGCAAGATCTCTTGTCCCTTCTCTGGCATTGTCGGGTCAATCGATAACTCAACTTCCTTCAGGTTATCTGCCTCCTACTCTAGGATTTTCTTCTGCCACTCCAACAGTAAGTGGTGCAGCTTCTTCTGGCAAGTCCTAGTTCAAAGGATTCAAGAATAAGAGGAAATACAAGAAGCGATTTGATCAGCAAGTTTCATCTGCTGCTACCCAGTAGTCAGCCCCTTCTTTCCCGCAGTGCCAGTCTATGAGGTCAACAACATTCAAGAGGAGAATGCTCTAGAAGAAGAAGACTGGTGTGAGCTGATTATGAAGATAAAGAACGGGTGGCTTTCTCCTGATCGGGCTCAAAGAGTGCAACTGCTACGCAGGGCAACTTCTTATCAGCTAATCGACGGCTTGCTTTTCAGGCCCGTCCATGAAAAAGACCGATCGGTCCTCCTACAGTGCCTTTCACTTAAGGAAGCAAAAACCGTGATGCACGAGGTCCACTCTAGGTTGTGCGGGCCCTATCAAGCTGGAGCCAAAATGAAAAATAACATTAAGCTCAAAGGGTTTTACAGGCCCATTATGTACGAAGATTGTAACCTATATGCTCGTGCATGTCACCAATGCCAAGCATTCGGGCCAGTGCCTCGGAGTTCGTCTAACCCGCTCCATCCAACTGCTCCTACTTGGCCGTTTACGGAATGGGACATGGATATTGTGGGACCATTCCCTCCATCTCATGGCCATAAGTTCATATTAGTCTCCACTGACTACTTCTTTAGGTGGGTAGAAGCTATTTCGTTACGAGAAGTTACAGGGGAAATAGTTGCCCGGTTCGTGAGGCACTACATTATATACACATTCGGCACCCCCAGTCGGATCATCTCGGATAACGGCACATCATTCAGGAACAAGACCGTGTTTCATATCGATTGAAGGACGTCGTCAGTCTATAATCCTTAAGTCAATGGGTTGGCCGAGGCCTTCAACAAAACCTTTTGCAAGCTGCTGGCCAGGAGAGTGGGTGGTCATAAACGAGATTGAGGCAAAAAGGTCCACGAAGCCCTATGGGCCTATCAGACTATCTATAAAGCCCCAATCGGGTGCTCTCAGTTCTCCTTGGTCTACGGAGCTGAAGCAGTGGTCCCTGTGGAAATTGAGCTGGCATCCTATCGCATTGCTGTTCACATTGGATTGCCAGGCCAAGACCAATCTGAAATAGAGAGAAGGCTCGAGGAATTATCCAACCTTAAAGGTGAAAGACTTAGAGCCTATAAACACTTGCAAGTGTATTAGGTCCACATGACACGTGCTTATGATAAGCTGGTTAAGCAGAGGATATTCAAAAAGGGCGATCTTGTCATGATCAAAGAAAAGGAGGTCGTCAAGCGACTGGTGAGGATTGTTCGTGGTTAAGTGGCCATGAGTGTGCTCTGAGGGAGTTAATGTTGTGTTCGGCCACCCAGTTTAAGGTTTATCCCGCCCCTGAGGCACCGAGATTGTAGGTTGAGGTGACAGAGCGGGCGCTCTGATCGAGAGATGTGCTCAGGCAAGCGAAGGATTTTCCTGATGAGCTGCTGATTGTCGCATTTTTTGAAGCTCTATCTTAGCCCAACGAATGTACATATTCTCATGTATGGAAAATGGCTTTTTCCCATGCAAGCAGCTTCTGCAGGGATTGGCCTCCTACAGTTTTGCCATCTCAACAGCTTCCGAACGAAGTTCATCCTAGGCTTCTCGTTATTCATGGGCTTATCTGTAGCACAATATTTCAAGGAGTACACTCTCATTGCTGGTCACGGTCCTGTTTACACTAGATCCAGATCGGTGAGTGTCTAATCTATTGTTTCCAAAGTGCATAATTATAATTCAATGTTTATGTTGCTTCTACTGCAATCAGCTTGTTATGCTTGCACATCTAGTGGAGTGGGCTTTTTCACCATGTGCTACCTTACCTTACCTTTTATTCTATCATTTTTTGGCTCCATCACCGGTGACTAGAGCAATCTTCTCTCTACCTTGCAGTTTAACGACATTGTGAATGTGATATTCTCTTCACCTGTGTTAGTGGGGGCTACAGTTGCTTACTTCTTGGACTGCACCATGAGGCATGGGGATGGTGACATCAGAAGAGACAGGGGCTGGCATTGGTGGGAGCAATTCAGGTCCTTCAGAGGGGATAGCAGGAGTGAGGAATTTTACTCTCTCCCCTACAATCTCAGCAAGTATTTCCCTTCATACTAGATGGATGATTCAAGGCGTCACCCCCTATTTCCAACAATGCCAAATTTTAAACCAAAAGTATACTACATACTTCACACATACTTGCCGCATCATGGTGAATTCCATAGCATCTGGGTGTTGTCAGCTACTGATGCAGGGGCCAAGCTTCTTCTGAAGCTAGGGTTGCCGTCGTCGGAGAGAAGTTTTGTTCGCCATGGGGATATCACTGCCTGCTGAATCATCCTAGAATAATGTTATTAGATTACAAATCGTGGAAGCAGATGGTTTATTGCCAGGATATACTTACATCCCGCAGAGGATGGGGGGAAAGGATCGGCCACATCGGTCCCCCATTGGGTGAAAGGCCAATTGGGAGCTGTTGGATGTAGCTACGTTAGAGGTCACCTGGGGATCGTTGCATGCTCTTGGCACTTCTGACACGACTTGGCATATTTGTAACAGTCGTCGAACATTGTCGGCCAATAGTAGCTCAACTTTTTTAACTTTAATTTTTGTTTTCGGCCCAGCCTGATGTGCTCCATCTGACCCGGCATGCATTTCTTTCATCACCCTCCACGCTTCTTCTGTTGAGAGGCATCGAAGGAGTATCTTTTTCTTGGCGTCCGCCATAATTCGGAATAGAATTCCGCTCCTCTGTTCATAGGAATCTTTCATTTGGATCAGCCTGATCTTTTCTACCCTCTGCTTGGGTAGCTGCAGGTGTTTAAATCATTTCATGAGGGGTTCCTGCCAGTCGGATGAGCGGACCATTTCTGTAGCTGCTACTTCAGGCTATTCTTCTCCTATGTCTTCCTCTATCACATTGGGGACTTGCCATCTGTTGATCACCCGTATGTCGAGCGATTCATCAGGTGAGACTGCAAGTGAGCTTGCTAACTTTGCTAATTCATCAGCTTGTACATTCTAACCTCGATCGATGTGGTTCACTTCGACCAAGTAAAACTTCTCCATGAGCTGTTTCACCTTGGCATGGTAAGGTAGCAAATCAACTTTTCAGACTTCAAATTGTCCCTAAATTTGTCTAACGATCAGCATTGAATCCCCAAACACTTGTAGCATACGGATATCTAGCTAGAGAGCTAGCTGGAGACTGATAATTAGGGCCTCATATTCTGCTTCATTATTTGTGCAGGCTTTGTTAATCGAGCAAGAGGTGTGTAATACCTCTCCTTCAGGGGATTTGAGGACAACGCCCGCCCCTGTGCTTATTCTTGTTCGCCCAGATGGGGGTGTTTCTGTTCTCGACGCACCATTGAAATGTAGCTGCTAAGTGGTTTACTGAATCTGACCCACCTCCAGAGTTTCATCTTCGGGGAGTTCTGTGATCAGAGGAGAGTCTTCAGGCACGGGATGCACTGCAAAGAATTCTACAATGGCCTAGCCTTTGATGGCCGACTGCCTGAGATTTGGGGATAGCAACTTCCATCCAGAAAGCCATGACCCTCCAGCGATTAGCAAATTGAATGAAGTCCTCGTCAGGCTTCATTTTCTCCATGACTAGATCAAACAAGGTGGGGGCTATGGTGGACATGTGGCCAAAATGAGCGAGGAACTGCTCGGAGACTATATCAAAATTTAGGAGATCAACAGTCGAGAGCGAGGAGAACCAACGCAGGGCCTCACCCTTGAGAGACTTTTGAAATAGATGGACCAGCAGGACCCAGTCATACAGTCATTGGTGGGAGTCCATGAGGAAACCCGAGAGATGGTGGTGAGGGTCGATAGTACCATCGTACTTTTGATACTTTGGAACCTTGAAGTTGGGTGGGAAGTATGCATTAGGGAGTTTGCAGTACTGAGCCAAGGAATGAGGATGAGTGACTAGCATACTTTCAGTGGCAAGTTGCCAAACGTAGCTTTGAATCTCATGCTTGGAGATTGAGTCAATCCCTCTCGGGAGAATGGTCATGGCTGGCGGCACTGGGGGTTGAGAAACCCCTTGAGAGGCAACAGGTTAGCTGAACTGAGGTGAAATTTCTTGAACAGGTCTACTAGAGGACCCTTGGAACGGGGTTTGAACCTGTTGTGGTGTAAAGTGGGAGCAAAATTGGGGAACGGTCAGAACCTTCCCTCGGGAAGGCACAGTGACTAGATCCTCGAGTGTGTAACGAGACATAACATTGATTAGTTCTTGATCCTCGTGTGGAGATAGTGTGGGAACCCTAAGACTAGCCCAAAGGCTAGCTTGATCATGATTGCTATGGGATGATGCCGAGTCAACGTGGGCGGCTTCATTAGGCGAAGCCGAGAACATGCCTATAAAGGCACCGGGATGACTATCCTCTATTTCGAATAGAGGGTTAGCCTTAAGCTTGGACTGATGTGGAGGAGTGAACTCTTCCTCATAATTGGGGTTTGTAAAAACACACTCCATTAACACAAATCCTACTTAATTATAAATGGTTTGAACTTGGACTTTAAGCCCATTATCAAGAGGATGTGGATTTCTAAAGCAATCAAATTTTCACAGCAATGACCATAATTTTTCTATTCTTTTATTTTTTTCTTCTTTTGTTGTTTAGCATATGAGGAACCTCTTACATGGACATTGTACTCTCATTTCAGAAAGGGGCCAGTTATACAGTTGGGGGATCACCCACAAGAATCACAGGGGGCATTACGGATTGCCTATGTAGCTGAAGCTTGCTCGAGGGCTGCCAAGAAGGGGAAGCACGATGACCTGGACTACGAGTGGAATAAGTGGTTCAATATACATGATGTTTCCATTGCACTACATCAGATATTCTCGCCTCTGGACTTGGAAGGGCCGCTTTTGATCTCCGAGATGCCAAAAGGTGTCGTTGGCATTGCCAAAACTCCAAATTCTCCCCGCCAAAAGGATGTTGCCACTGACGGATCACTTTCCGTCATCCCATCTAATCATTCTCTTTAGCCGTTGTTGTTGACTCTTTCTTGGGCTAGACGTTTGTCTGATGATATTCCCAGGTCCCCCTTCTCTACTTGCATTCCCGCACAGGGTTCTCAACCTGCGTCAAGTTTTCAACCATGATCTGCTCCATGAGCCTTATAACCCCTTAGCTATAGTCCCCTTCTCTCATTCTCCAACTTCTTTCAATTGTTTTGTAATTGAAAATGAAAATAAAAAAAAACATCAATTTTCAAACTCCTCAACAATGCATTTCTTTTGAGGAAACTTCCTACATCTCCCTCGAGTGCGTCCCGACCTATGGGCCACTCATTCAAGGTCCCCTGAGCGACCTTCTTTACCCCTCCGCTGAGGGGTCTTCTCCTGTACATTCTTCAGCTTCTCCTTCGTTTGTAGGACAGGTAGGTCAATCTAGGAATAATGGGTCAAGGGTAGTACCTAGAAGAAAATCCAAGGGTAGGCAAATTCCTCGGCGATTTCTTCTAGATTTAGCCAATAGGTGCCAGGCACGCCTAGCTATTCCTCAGTTGCTAGAAAATCCCATCCAACTGTCAGAGTTAGAATGTGACGAGGATTGTACAATTGATGAAGGGTATGGGGTATATGAGATTACAGACGAGGAGTACCCTATTAAGGAAGGGGATGAAGAATATGAGGATGTGGCTGGCGCATATGCTAGTGGAATGAGGAGGTTTGACGAACCATCAGCCGCTATAGAAGAACCCACCAAAGAAATCAACCTCAGAACCGAGGAAGACCCGCACATTATTGGTCAAAAATGTTATTTTATTCTCATTGTACCTTGATCTGTAACTTGAAGATGAGCGGGCACAGACAGTGTCCATGGGCTCCACACTAGCCCCCTCGACAGAGAGCCGAAAACGTGTTGAAAATCATGGGGTACGATGAATACTGGCATCGCATTGCGCTGGGAGTACTTTTTTTGTAGACGGGTGAAAACCATGAGGTAATATTATGAAAATTACATGCTTGCTAGTACTTTCTTGTTCATGACTTTCTAGTGTATAACCTTTATGGTTATGAAGTACATTCTTGATATTGAAAGGTCACTTTATCTTACTCTCTTACTTGATCTTGTTTATTCATACTCTTCATATCTCTATAGTCAGATTCTCAATTATTATTGTGGTTTATGTAATTATTTTATCATATTTTCCTTACTTCATCATCTAGAGCTAAAAATGTAATTACTTAAAGTATGCGTCCATGTTGATGTGAAGATACCTACTAGGTAAGTGTGCTCATACCTACTTTTCCACTCCTTTCAGAAAATTCAAGTGAGTCAGATTCGGAGTACTCTAGCGACGGGTCTGGGAGTGGTGATGAATGAAGGACGAGTGAAGACATAGTGGTCATTAGTAGTCCCATAGTCTAGAGTCTAGTCATGATGTAATTTTATTTTCTTGATTCATACAATGTAATTTTGCCTTTTATTCATAGAGTCTAGTTGACTTATGGCTAGGAGTCCACATTCATGTGCTGAAAGCATTATTATCAATAAAGAGTTAGATTTTTGTTAATTATTGTGCATTCTTTTATGTGGATGTGATTGTGCTCTGATCTTGATCCCTAGCTTGAGGCGTTTCGTCGACTGCTTACGTTTTTCCCGAGTTGCTTCCGCTGTACACAAATGGCTCAGGACGTGACATGCTATCTGGAGATAGCAATCTCTGTGGGACCGCCTTTTATCTGTAATAGATAGAAGTTAAAACAATGTGTAGGGCCTATTCTATGGCAATTATGCATGGAAACTATAAATAATAGAAGGAATATGATATGATAGCATGTTCAGAATAAAATAAGAGCATGGGACAAGTAAGAATTAACCTAAAGTTCTAATCTTTTATTTATAGATGTAGGGATAGGCCAGAAAAATTATAAAAAATCTAGAAAAATCCAAAAAAATAGAAAAATATGTGGGGAAGTTGAGGAAAGCTAAAAATCTAAGAAAAATGAGAAAAACTACCTGAATAAGTCAATTTGAGGGTCAAATTGGGGCACTACAAGGTAGTATGAGATGTGCTCAAGATAATGTCAAATTTGACTTGTCTATAGTTGCCTTGTCTTGGCGTCTGCTTTGCAAGAGAGCAACACGAAATGAAATGGAGTGAAACGAAGTAAAATGAAGCAGAATGTAATGGAAATGAGTGAGAGCAAATTGAAAAGTAGGCACCAAGGTGTGATGAGACACGAGATCGACACCACCTGATGGGAATTGATTCCAAAGCTCGGAATGAAGCAATCTCAGGAAGATTCAAGGAAAGCAACAATTGTTTGGATGAAGGAAGGAGTGTGCATGTTGGCATAAAGGAGAGATAAAAGAGAGCGATCGACTTCCAGCACGGTGGAAGTACCCCAGGTCACAAACCTGTAGGTTTCACCATTAGAGAGCAGTTACCAGCCAATGTAGACGTGCTGCAACCAAGGTGGATCTAAGGAAAAAGAGAGAGTTGAATAAGCGGATGAAGATCCAAATGAAGTAGTTTTCGAGAAAATAGCCCAAAACGGCAACAAGGTGAACTAAAGACTCAATTCGGTATTGAATGGCTCATATCATGGGAATTAATGGTTAATTGAATCTCAGATGGTCTTAGAAGAATGGTTTTTCAAAGTTAATTCAAAGTCTTATATGAATGCAATGAGGCGTGATCTCGCGTCGGTCATAAGCCATGTGATCTTGGGAGAATCTTGATCATGATCACCATGTCTGTATGAACTACAAGGCAGGAAATCGATCAGGGGTGCCCAGGGATAGATCCCTGGGGAAAACCCTCTAATGCTTAAGTCAGCGAATCAGGTACAGCATAGATGCAAGGGGAGATGGCAGGAGGAAGAAAGGGGCGCGAGATTACTCTCCACCAAGAAGTGTGGTGGTTCTTACTCAGGACTATTGCCTACCTCACTGGAGGGTCTTCCAAGGTTTATATAGTAATCTGTTTAATGTAAGAATCTAGGGAGTCCAAAGAGCAGAGGGGATTCAGGGGAGGTTACGTGTGGATTCTTCGGTGGAGGTAGAGAGATGGATCCCCAGCTCGTGTACTTCCATTTCCGTGGATTTGGTAGCTCGAGGCAAACCGAGTGGGTTTATTTTCACACAGGGGTAAAAATGTTTGATTTTGAGGAGTGAGCTGGATCTAGCGTTTTAATCGTATTTTAAGGGTGTAAATGGGACCTCTCAGTACTAGAGAGGTTGGGGACTAGTTTCCCCCTGTTTCCCCCTTCGCGTGGGCACGAATGGGGGGTGGAATGGCAAATTTTGTCATTTTTACCATTCTCAATTTTTCAGAATAGAAACGGTCCTAACAGGAACCATTTCTAGGTGAAACGACCCACCTGGTGACCGCTAGCCGACCAGGGAGTGTCGGCAGGCTTTGCAGTCATGTGAGTAGCTGCTACCGCCAACGGTGGCCAAGCGGCTGACCATTTTTCCCCGTGGGGTTGGCGTGACCCCCGAGGGCATGCTTGACCATTGTGAGGTTCCTTCCGTTTCTGCGGTCACAGGGTGACCGTCTAGTTCCCGTTTGCGATTCCAGGGAGACCGCCTGTATCTCCTGCGGCCTAGCGACTGACCGCCACTTCTTGAGCAACGGTCAGGTGAGGACCGTCTATGGTCTTTGTCGTTGTGGGGGTGTGGTGGTCTGAAGGTGACCGCCTAGGTCCCGCGGCAGTCTCGCAACTGGCCGCTATTCTCCAAATAGCGACCATAGTAGGTCCGCCTGGTTAAGGTGCGGGCCAGTGGTGACCGCCCCTCTGACCGCCTATTCTGGGTTAGTTGTGGTCCATGGAGGGCAGCCTTTCATGGTGACGGTCTGGGAGGGACCGCCACTCTATTTTCGTGTCAGTTATGCTCCGGTTGGGGGGTGTAGACTCCTGGTCAACCCGGTTGTGGCCCAGTGGTTGACCTTTAGTCTCGTAAGTGTCCCGGGCACCCCATGGGTTTCGTGTCCGTGTTTTGGGGTGTCTAGAAGTACCATGTTACCTCGATTAGAGTGCCTATGAGTTTAAGAGTCTGGGTGACTCCACGTGTTCTAGGTCTTTGTGTTATGCTTGATCGAGTTACCGTGTATCAGTGTGAGTGTGGTGAGGTTTCCCCTGCACGTCGTGAGTTTGTTCAGAAGGTCTCAGAATTTAAAATTCAATTTCCAAGAATGAGCATCCACTATTCCAGTCGCTTATTCTTCATACCTCACATCAGCCACCATAGTAAACAAACATTTTCAGAAACATCATCCCCAAATTAGGCCGCTTATTCATAAATGAACGTCCAATTAAATGGACGTTCATACTTTAAACACAAAATGCACATCCCAAGATGTGGACGCAGATTCTTCTTGAAAACCTCCTTCTTCTCCACCGAACCAACACCCCTCTCTTCAACAATCCTCACCCTCCTTCTCACCCCCTCTCATTCCTCTCACTCCTCTCATTCCTCTCTAAGGCAATGTCCACCGAGGGTTCGATGTCTGACAAATGATGATGAGTGAAGGCGCCGGTGATCGTCGACCTCGACGGTGACGGTGAGGGCAGAGCGACAGGGATGGTGTCAGCAGCGACGGTGTCAGTGGTGATGGAGGTGGCACCAGTAGTGACGGAGGCGGCACCAGCGGTGACGGAGGTAGTTACGATCGAGGCGAAGGCCTCACCCTCGCCATCGGGAGAAGACGGAAGGGAAGGAGAAGACGGAGACGAGGAAGATGATGAAGAGGAGGAGGAAGAGGAAGACGAGGAAGAAGAGGACAAGGAAGAAGAGGTGGTGGAAGCGGCTACAGCGGAGTTGGGAGTGGCGACAGAAGAGATGGTGACGGTGGCACCATCAACGGAGGCAGAGGCGGCGCCTCGACGAGCCACGCCACATCGTCCCCGGTGGCTACAGCAACCACCTTCACCTCACCGTCCACCGCGCAAGGCAGCGCGCCCACCGGAGCCCTGGAAGGTAAGTTTTTTTTCTTTTTTTTAAGCAACCTAGTACATCACCGGACAGGGAGGAGGTGTGAGCAGGAAGACACAGAGAACATCATCCACTTACGTGGTCACTAAAAGAAACAACATCCAACCATCTAGATGCTAAACCCTCTAAGGAAAGGAAACCATGACCACTATGTTAGATGCAATTTTTTTTAAAAGAAATTAGGAGGAAAAATTAACAACGACCACCATGTTAGATGCAAAATCCTTTTTTTAAGGAATTAGAGGAAAAAGGAAACAACGACCACTGTGTTAGACACAAAATCTTTTTTTAAAGAAATTTTGGGAAGGTGGCGTCCGGGCATCTCCTTGTTGCGGTGGCTGGTTGGGATGTTGTTGGGGGCTTGCTGGTCGATCCCCGGGAGTAGCGGCCGCTGGTTCAGGGCTGAGAGATTTTGTTGGGCATTAATTCCCAGCACTGCCCCATAGCCCTATCTCATGACAGATCTACACACCTCCATGAAAAGAATTATTGCACCTAGATCCAGAAGCAGATCAGAACGAAATTGGCACCATTGGAAAGAGGACTCGAAGGGATACAATATATATTAATTTCACAACCATCCAACAAACTGATTGGAAATGAAAAACTCTGTGGCACAGTTTCTGCTTCTAGGTTGGATTACAAATAGTCAGGATAGATTGAGATCTACCTGAGAATGACATTTGATCAAATGGTAAACGGTAGCTCTGGATCTTGGTGATTTTATTGGGAATAGAGGGGGATGTTTGGGACATGTACAAATATTGTAGGATTTTTATGATTGTTTTAGTGGGTGGAAAAAATAGAAGAACATGGTATTATCCCGCAGATCTACAAACTGGTAGATTGCGTGAGTGGAGGAAAATAATTGGGAAATAGAGCAAATGGTGGCGGATTGACACGAAATTTAAACCGAAAATGACTGACAAGGAGGGGAACGATCTCTTAAATTTTAAAGATCATCAGATACTCGGATTTTGAGAACCAACCTTTTCTTTATGCTTCTGTCCTAGATCTCAGAATCCTAGACAACACTCCAAAGATCAGGCTGTGGCGGCTCGACAGCGGCACGAATGGAGGTGGCGACAGCGATGGCTGGAAGTCACATCTAGCGGAGGTGATAGACCTTAGAATCCACTAAGGTTATGACTTCACACCATAGAAATCACAGCAATCCAGCTGCAAGGGGGAGAGGAGAGATAGGGGGCACCCTTGGGCTCTCAAGAACAAATTCTAATTTTCTTATGGGTGCCCCCTCCTACATCACCGGATCCCTAATTTTTCTTGATCCTTTTGATCCTTTCTCCCGGAAATCCATCACGAGGGGTCATACATTCTTTGATTCCTTTGACCCCTTCCCTAGTGAACCTCTTGTCCCACCATACCTACTCCGCTCTGTCAAGGGAGTCCACTATCACACCCCTTCTAGCTCTGCTGATTCATAGCGTACAATAGATTTGAAAGGAAATTTGAAGAAATGAAAGAACACACAGATGAACGATAAAGAATGTAGCTCTTCAAATAGAGCAAACTGACCCTGGATATGATCCAGTGGTCAGGAAGAGACAACTGCTCACACTTCTTCTCCTTCACACCCTCTCTCTTACGATACTCTGTTTGCTTCCAGAAAGTGACTCTCTCTCTCTTACTCTCTCTTCTCTTCTCCTTCTGGACTCTTCTCTTCTTTTCTTCTGGACTCTTCTCTTCTTTTCTTCTCTCGTGCTTCTCTTGGCCTTCTTCTGCCTCACTAGGTTGGCTGCATTTGATCGCAGGAGCGGCCTTCTTATAGGGCTGTAGGTAGGGTTCCCACAAGCTCACACGTCCGACGTGTGTAGGGCACGTCCCAGCCTTTTCCAAAGAAGCCACGTGTCAAGAATAGATTGGGACGTTGATCTACGTGGCAGAATGTCAGAGATATTCTCCCTTTGGATCACGTGCCAATCATTGATTCTGTTATCCCCCACGTGCTCATACATCAGGCGTGACTTAAAGATCACATGAGGAAGGAGACAGTAGGCCACGTGCCTTGCAGATGCTCGATCATATGCCAGTCTGAAAGAAATAATTGTCAAAGTGAAAACATGCTTAGACCTTATAAGATGCATAGTTAAACCCTGTATCTACATGTGCACCGACTTGCGTGGATAGAAATCTATGCAAATGCTCAGACCTAGTACAACATGTGCTTTGACTTTAACTAGGTATCTTATGCATGTGCTTCGACCATGTAAGGGTATATGCACAGACTTTATAAAGCATATATGCACAGACCTATAAGCATAAGGTAGAACGTGCACCGACCTTCATATGCTTGCAAGCAAACATGCACTGACTGGTTACAGTGTGTGCACCGACCGTGTTTTGCATAAGGCAAAACTTGCACAGACTTCTGCATGCGAAAGACGTAACCTGCACCGACTTTTGCATGCTCAATGCAAAACCTGCTAACACCAACCTCATGAACATATGCACGGACCTTAGTTAGCCATGTCTGATGCATGCACCAACCTGATGAGGACTTGACACCGACCTCAGTGAAAGACTAGCACCGACGACATTACATCTGATTCAAGTTGCATGCTGACTCTACAATGGCAGAAGAGTACAACACAACCAACCGACAAGATCACGGTCCACACAATGCCAAACTCAAACTCACAGGGAACTCCTCCCATGCTGACCACAAATAACAAACCAACCACACAGCCTCAATAACACCTGCAAATTTCTGGCACCGTTCTCAACACAGAACCATGGAACATAACTGCAGGCTGGGTCACACCAAGGCACAATTACAGTTGAACACATGACTAAAAGGGACTAGCCACATAGAGCTTACCAACGAAGACCCACAAGCAATACAACAAAAGGGTACTCAATCAGCATATCTATCGACAGATTTCCCCAATTCTCAAAACCTGCCAGTGCCAATAACCACAATGCCACAAGCAACAGCACGGCAACCAATAGCATCAAGGCACACATAGCCAAGATGAACTTACACTGAGGAAACAATCCTCTCGGTCGGCCAGAATCTTCCAACCACGATCCTTGACCTGTGGGTGACAAGCCCACACACTTCTGCTATGCACTCCACACAACGCACCCGGGCATCTCAAACAACTCAGCATCCACATCTCAGCACACCTCTCGGCTCCATCACAACTCACGAAACTGGAATGTACCACGCCTCGAGTACTGATCCTGCTAACAGCCGATCACAAGTCACCATAGTGCAACCCATCGTGCCAAGAGCCATAGCACAAGCCGCAAAGAACACCAATCTCAGCTTATCCTCGCATCCTAAAATAATTACTGAACCTTCACAGCACAACAGCCACCAAACACGGCATGCTGAACATGGTGCGCAACGGCCCCCAACACACAAACTGGGTCCCAAGTCAGGCCACCGCCAAAACAAGAGCAGATCAGGTTCAAAACTAACACAGTCCACACATAGGCCTTACGGAGACGGCACTTCCACAGCTCAACTCAGAATGACGCCACAAAACAAGATGAGAAAGATCAAGCTCGTGTAACAGCAGCTCACCAGGAAGGAAATCCAAGGTTCGCCCGAGCACTCTCTCAAACAAGGCATCCAAACAATCCCCTCAACACAACCTTAAGAACTCAAGGGCTGACTAAACCTCAAATTGGAACAGCCAAAACAACATAATCTCCAATTCTCGGATCTTGATTGGTCCAGATGGCCACAAAAATGGTTTTCATAACTGAATTCCACTGGCCCATGTGACCATCAGTATATTCTTTAAAACACATCTTCCATAAGTGTTGCCACGTGGCCTAGGATCACGTGCTAGAAGATGAAGTAGAGATCACGTGGCTTCACTGAAATCCTCACATGTAGTGTTGACTGGTCGAGGCATCTTCAGATGTGCAGACATATCAGACTTTCAGATTTGATTCTGTGCTGGATGTATCGAGACATGAGGTTGTTGTGTCGGTGCATCACTAAGCTGCTTCAATACTATTGCCTATCAAATCCAAGTAGAGAGCTGGATGCGTAGGTGCAATCTACTGATGCGTCAATGCAGTTGAAGACACGACCCTTGGTATGGAAGGCTTCAGAAAGCTTCTGGCTTGATGTGTCGAGGCATCACAGATGATATGTCGGTGCAACGACCTGATGCTTGAAGCAAACCTTCAGTGGCACTCTGATCCTTCGTCGTGCTAAGACTGAGACCAGTTTTGGATTGTACATGCCGATGCATTGGAAACACTTTCTTCTGATACGTCGATGCATCACTTCTGATGTGTCGATACATCATTCCTGATGCGTCGATGCATCTAACTTGTGCATCTACCAAAGGGTCCGTGTACCTATTCATCATATAAGGATCTTAGTCCATCATCTCTTATCAAGATCAATAGTGTGTAATCATCAAAACCAGAGATCTAATAATCTTCCCCTTTTTGATGATGGGAACTATTCATTTAACTATTGATTATTTGCTCTGTTCTTACTTACAGGATCATTTTCACACATCAAGATTTCAAAGATAGAAGTAACCACGAGATGAACACTCAAGAAGTAAATCGAAGTTTCATTGATCATCAAGCAAAGTTTTGCATACGAAATGTAATGCATATGCCATGCATGATAGACTTAGACAAAAACTTCCAAACATTCAGATCCATACATGTCCATTCCATTTACAAAAACATATATCCAAAAAAAACTTTAGAGCGAAATCTACCGTCTGCTACTCTATCTCTGGACTTTGCTCTACCATATCTGCATCTCTCCATCTCCATCTCTCTTTATCTTCTTCATCTTCCATTTTTATTTTCTCCCCCTTGTCAGCCCCCTTGTCAGCTCTCTATCTCTCCAGATTTGTCTTCTCCTCCATCTTTATCTTCTCCCCCTTTGCCATCAGCAAAAAGGAGGGGTTCTTTAGTGTGAGTGGCTAGAGGCATCATCTCTTCAGTTTGAGTGGAAGCATCCTTAGTGGAAGGACCATGTGAATGAAGTACTACGTTCTGTAGTGAAATATGTAGATCTTCAGCATTTTGATGCACTCTTTGTGCTACTGTTCTGAGGTTGTAATCAGTAGAAAAGTGCCTCTCTAGAAGAGCTTTGTGGAATAATTCCATCTTTCCACTGAGGACTATAGTTTGAGCTCGGATCATATTTGCAACATAAGTCAACTAGGCGTCATTCTGAGAGCCTAGGACAGGAGTCTCAGAGGCGGATGATTCCCCTACAACAAGATCTGATGTGGGTTTAGCAACATAATCTGGATGCCACCCATCTTCTTGGTCTTCAGAAGGTGGTTGAGGATAGTGGTCCTTGAAGATAGTGACCATGTACTGCACATCACCAGCTATAAGCTGTACCTTATCTGATAGGCCAATATAACACATGGCAATGTGATCATGTTGAGCCTTGGTCTTATGGAAATACTATGCAGTTATTTTCAGCACCTGATAGTAGCTCATAAATCTATCACTTAACCTTCCAATATGATTTCTAGCTATAGAAAGCACTCCCTGGATGTCCCTTACTAGCTTATTAAAATTCCTATCAGTTTGCTTCTTATCTCTTTGAATGGTGCCAATTATGTTCCTCATGTCATTTCTCATGTAATGCCTCTCAAGTTTGGTCGACATGTCCTTCATCCCAGCATTTATTTCTGCTATGAATTGGATCAGTTGATGCTCAAGGTAGTTGGTTTGTTCCTTTAAAGGTGAGTCTATCATACCAAATTATGCGGTTAAGAACTGGCAGAGAGTGTCGGTTTCTAGTACAGAGGAAGTAGAAGGCCTAGATGACTGAGGGTCAACTGCTATGTGAGCCTCAGGAGGAACATATTGCTATTCTAGGGCTTCTGGAATTTCTGGCGGGGGTGTTTCTTATTCAATTTCTGCCCCTTCTTGCACTATAGGATCTGCCTAATGTTGTTCATCTAATTGAACCTCAGCTTGCTGCTCTTGTTATTGGTCCACTTCTTCATACTGTGGATTATCAAAATTCACTTGGATATGTTGGTCTTCATCTGACATTTGCTACTCTGCCTGCTGCTGATCAAACTGCTGCTGCTCAATGTGCTGCTACTCTGGCTGTTCAGGCTGCTCAAAGTGCTGCTGATCGGGAACTTGGCTGTGTTAGGACTGGTCAGGTAGGTGTTCTTGATTTCTTGAATATCACTAGATAGACAGGTCCTGATGGAGTATGGGCACTGTAAATAAAGTTGTTTACCACAACTCCATCAATTGGAATCCTCAAGGGCTTGTGCAGTAACTTCTTATTAACATCAATCTCAATTCCATTAATTGTTGTCCACAGCTTGGAAAGACTAGCATCATACTTCAGATTCCCATAAAATTGGGTCACTAACTTAGGATAGTATAGCCTATGTCTGCATACAAATTTCTTCCACCCTTGAAACTCGAACATGTCCATTAGCTCAGGAAAATTCTCAAGCAGTTGGTGGTCGTGAGAATCTATGTACATTGGGTACAGAATACGAATTGATTCTCCTGAGGAAATATCTTCATAGTGCTGCTCTTGACTGGTAGATATTCTCTTCCTCGATTTCTGTGAGTCTCCACCCTTTTCATCGGAGGATACGGTGGCACGTTCTTTCCGCTTGGATCCCTTGGACTGCGACCGATTTGAGTCATTGGCCGATTCTACTAGGTCATGCAAAAGCTTGGACTGACGCTCCTTGCAAGAAGGTCCAGTAGCGTCTGGCTATTTCTCTACAGCTTGCTGCTTTCCCCTTCTCCTCGTAGCAAGCGGAGACAGGGTTGTGGAAGAAACGAAGGAAGGAATGTGAGTGGAAATAGGGTACTGAAGAGAAGGTGCAAGAGGTGTGATGTGGGTGAGGTTGCTTTGAGTAGGAAGAAGAGAAGCCCCACTGGTTCGTCTGGGGATGACGACAATGCTCTGACACAGAAGAACACGTATGAAGTGGGAACGGAGGAGGAATGACGGAGACAAGTGAAGCGTGAGATATTTAATCTCAACGCAGTGAATCTACCTTCTCACAACTTGAGGGTATGCAACCCAAACACCCACGGACCAGTGAACACACTGTCCATCTTCCTACACGCAGGTAGGGAACAAATGTAAGAGTGTGTGTTTTGGGAAAAACAAAACCAAAACTGATAAGCCAGATTGGGTATAACAAAGGAACTCTATGGGAGAAGAGAACACCTGTCTGGAAAAAAAAATGGACGAAGCCTGGTTTCTCTTCGTCTTCTTCCTGGGTCTTCACCACGATCACAAGAGGAACGATAGATGAGCTCCTCAGCTTTCACTGCCACCTGATGAATCTATAGACAGATGCTATCTCCCTTGCTGTGAGAGCTCCTGATGGTGAAGAAGATGATCAGCTGTGTTGCAGGAGCTCCAGCGGCAATAGGAGGACTGGATCTATATGCTTCTCACTGCTCTGCTCAGGTGCTCTTCTTCCCTGGTTTCTTCCTCTTTTTTTATCTCACAGGAAGAACTGGGATTCGACCCTGTACTTGTACTTCAAGATAACTCTCGCCCTATCTTCTCCAGAACAGCATGCGCAGGACGTCGCACTCTGCATTCCCAATTTGCCTCAGCCACCCTTGTCTTTTCTACCAGTAAAAAAGTACGTGGGTAGGTAGAGAGCCAAAATAGGAAAGGAGATCCATTCCTGGATGATTCCCCTGCTACCCTATCAGATCCTCTGATAAAGTAGGCTTCCAGAAGAGTTTTCGTGTATGAGCGGATCGTCCACGACTGATTGCGGATCATGAAAAGTGGTCTTTAATAGATTTAGATATGTTCTGGATGCATTTGATGGTGTCGACACATTTAAGTGAAGTGTCGACACTTCCTTTTGTATGCTTGAAGAGATTGACGGTCTTCGTTCAATAGGTTGACACTTCCATAGCCGCAGGTTGACACGAGTCCCACACTCGCATGCGGCTCAAGCCATCGTGTCGAGGCATCGATTGGAACCGTTGAGGCAACATGCTAGAAGGAAGTGAAAATTCACTGCACGGAACTGAAGTGTCGACACGCTTTTCACAGAGTGTCGACACTCTGCTCAATGCAGAACCTAGACAAAAATGGCTATATGGAGTGTCGGCACGTTGCACATGGTGTCGACACTTTGTGCAAGATAGAGCTCAAACCGCAAGGGAAGGGGGAACGAGATACATGAGGGGGGATCTACCCCATATCAAAGGAAGACGGAAGCGAAAAAAAGAAAGATACAACGATGGGAGTAGAGCACAACCCAAGCCCTCTCCCTTTTCTTCACCTCACAGGTGCAGGCTAGCAGAGCTTTTCGGATGGACTCAGCCCCAAAGGGAGCCAGAGAGGGAGAGACAGAGAAACTTCAGACTTTCTTCTCGACCGCCCACTGACTGAACCAGCCAAGAGAGAGACTGGCGAGGGCCAACCAAGAGATTAGCTAGGAACCTTCTCTTTTTAGTTCTCAAGCTTGCCTTTCCATAGAATGGCCATTGGGGGAGAGAGCCTGGCACCTCCACCTCATCCGCAATGAAGTCTGGAGTTTAACATGCTGCGTTGGCTGCTGCTGGTTCACGTCGTATGCTTCCGTTCATCTGAGGACGAGATGTTCGTGGATTCACCGAGAGATCTACTATTGTTGCCCCCGTCGATGCCTACTTCATCGTTGCCACTTCTGCGCTGTCGAGCGGAGGCAGTGACAAAGCTTCACAACATTGAATGCCCTCTGCACGCCAAACTGATGCGAAGCAGAGCATCAGTTGGCAGATGGGACAGATTTGGGTTAAACCGGTGTGGCCAAGGGGCGCACTGGTTTAAACCCATGTGAAGCTAGCATGCCAGTTCACTGGCATCAGAGGGGCACGCCAGTTTAGGCTTCCTTGTAGGGGCACGCCGGTTTAGGCTTCCTTGTAGGGGCTTCCTTATCGGGTAGCGGACCACTAGGTGCGTTCTTGTCCTGATCTCGTGAGGTATGGGGTTTATTCGGCCTTTCCATCTTTGACTTGCTTTTGGATGCAGAGACGTACGTGCTGCATAGTAAATTTTGACGTCCAAAGCAAGCAATATAATCATAATGGGTGATAATAATAATAAACGTTGCGGGCACCACCCGCTGGTGGGCTCGGATTCACTTTTATTATGCATTCATGCACACGTATACGGCTGTTTGCTAATTGCTGCATGATCATTACTACCCTAGACCTCGGTATTGTAGATAGTAAGATGTTCTAATCTATCTCCCCACCCCAAATACTATGAGCATATAAACATGCATATAAACATGAAACATGTGTCTTGGTTCATGTTTTCATGCCTTGGCTTTTTCGTACTTAAAATTTATCAAATTTTTTTCAAAGTGTTTTTTTTTTGCCTTTGAGAGATGGCATCGTTGCAGTCCTTCCATATGGTCTAGCAGAGTTAAAATTTTGCTTCTGATGCATTTTTCAAGCTTGAGTTCTGACAAGTCCATGCCTTCTCGACACAGTGGAAGTTGCTCCGAAACTTAGCTAAGCCACCAAAAACTCTTCATACTTCCTGATTATGGAGCGATTGATCACCAAATGATCCACATCCTCTTAGTCCCACACAAAGAGCAAGTTATGTCACAAGTACTATTCCATTTTCTTCTATACTCCCTAGTGATGATTCTTTTTTCATAGGTCAACCACATACTGTGAGATATTGTCCACTGGCCTGAACCCACACGGTTTTGTCCTCAAAATGTGCCTCACAAATGATTGATCTAAGCCTTGCATGTATAGCCTGCCTATCCCTTTCCGATATGGAACTAATCCAATTCATTCCAGGCCCCCTCCCCCCCTACATAGTGGTAGCTCCACTCCGTCTGGAACATCACACTCGGGCAGCCTTTCTTACAACTAGCCCTCTCCGACACGGCTCACGACTGGGTCACTAAGGCCCACCATTATCAAGAGCTGTATCAACTACTTATATGAATGCCAATTTAGTGTTTACAGGTTAGACAATCTTATTCTTTAGAATGGGTGGGTGGAGAAAATTATTTTTGTAATTAGGGTGTCGTTTTTAACAAGCTGTTGTTGACAGCTGAGCTTGGTAATGTGAGCTTGTAACCCGAGTGGGGACATTAAGATGGTTGGATATATGATCTGACTTTGATGGGTGGGTTTGGCGATGCTCTTTGCTGCCCTACCCATTCCAAGTCAGGCAGCTGAGCCAGGGTTACCTGGGCGAAGGCTTGCCGGTTACATTGGTTCCTAGAGAGGAGGGCACTGTGTGAGGCTGGCTTCACATAGCAGCGACAACCTCCCACTCTTGACAAGCTGCCAAGTTTATTTTTGGATGCTGGGAGAGGTGTTTCAAAGGTTGATGAGGACCTTGTACTTCGTCTTCTGGTTTATTTTTCAACTGAATTGAGGCCTTTCAGTCTCCTTCACACCCCTCCATCAACCCCAGCAACCCTCCTCCACCTCCCACAGCCCTTAGCCCCTCACCCCTTCACAATCCCATCAACCCTATCCACCCCTATTACACCTATCACTTTCTGGCACACCCAGTTCACAGGTAGCAACAGAAGCCCAGTTTGTCGAGTCTACCCTGGGACCATCCGGCATCCAATGGAGGTGTACCATACATCGACGGAAAGATCTTCAAGTCATCTTCGACTGCGAGGTGATCCTGCCTTCATCCGAGCTCGGGGCTGTTCGGGAGATCTGTTCTTGTCAAAGTGCGCATCTGGCATCCGAGGGAAGACCAGAGCGCCGGTGCAGAAGCTGATACTTTCACACCCCAGCTCCCCTTGGTGCACTGTTTGGCTAGGGTGTTCCTCTACCAGTCTTCTGTCCAACGCCACCGGCGGAGCCACGTTTGGAGTCCGGAGCTGTTCATTCCGATTTTTCTTCCCCGGGTGCGTAGGTCAGTCCACTCAGAACTAGCACTGACACCCTACCACTATTCACCATCTACCTTCCTACTCTGACCTCCTCTGGCGCCCTTCCTGGTTGGAGAATGAAGAAGACTCATAGACGGACGTGTTCGCTTTGGTCCCGTACCTTTTCGACTCCGGGAGTGTTCGTGACAGTGTCATCTTCCTGCTGCTGCGACCTGAGAGCAGTCCCAATCAGAACAAAACAGCTCAGTTCCAGAGCCAGCCATGACAACGGACTATTCCCTGAAAATTCTGGAGCCTTCCTGGACTAGTCAGTGGGGAATTGGCATTACTTTCGGCGTCATATGAGTTCGTTACCATCCGTGGCGGCGTCAACAGCGACTGTCGGTCAGTTCGTTCTAGAAGCTGGCAGAACCAATCAAGCGACTTTTCGATAGCCTAGTGTTCTTCTCCCTCACCCCGCCTGGCCGGCTTAGCGCCCCTGCCTGTGTGGAGGTAGTATTTTAATGTAATAGTAAGTCCCCCTCCCCTAGTCCAACCCCCCTATATGGGGAGTAGTGCATGTAATCTTGAGCAGGGGGAAGCTTCCACGACGTAGTGTGCGGGGAACCCACACTTCCCCGCTCGCCCTCGTCTTCGAGCGGAGTTGGTTTCTTCAAACCAACTGGGTAAGATGACCTTATTTTTCCTGTCAAAACGAAGGTAGAGATTCATTAACAATCTCATCATCATGTGGCTTACGAAGCAAGTAATAAGTATTTAAAGAGTGCAGCCTCAGATGTTCATAAGAATGGGCAAATCATATAAATGGGTGTGTAAAGATATGTACATGCATCGATGCATAATCAAAGTGCATCGACCTACCTTACTGATGAGAAGAAAAGAATACAATAGTATGTCAAAAGAGCATCGACCTGTATATTGCACAGGTAGACCTTATTCAGTCAGAAAAACTATATCTGTAATGATGGTGCATCGACCTATCAATGCATAAGGCAGTACTGCATGCACTTCATGATTGACGTGCCATTGAGGCGTGTCAGCCTATCCTGGTGATATATCAACATTGACCTATGTAAAAAGTGCACCGACCTGAAGGTGCATGACTTTTACGTCAGCATCGACCTTTTAGACAAAAATGCATATGTGCACTGACCTGACTTTCTCAATGCATGAATATGCATCGATCTTATAATGCAGTAGCATGAGTATGCATCGACTTTATAATCAACAAAACCTTATAATAAAATGACATTAAGCATGCATTATTAAATCCGAATGATTTTGCCAGCATCAGAGTTAATCACACTGTTGTCAGCATCAAAATTAGTCATCAAGGCTAGAGGAGATTTAACATTCTCCCCCTTTTTGATGATAACAACACTGCTATGCTTTGATGGCAAACATTATGAGTCAGAATATGCAAAGGACACAGTCAAATGCAATATGAGATAGATTTCAGTTTCATAGCAAACTAACTAATAGACTGACACCACATATGACACACATACATATAGGACACATGCATCTTATGGATAGAGCATTCTTCCCCTTGCTTTCTCCCCCTTTTAGCCATCAAAATCTCTCCCCCTTTACCATCAGCAAAAAAATGATAGAGACAATTTGTGCTTAATAGGGAAGCGACATAGAATTGAGATGACAATATCAAGATGGTGAAAGTACAGGAATGAACATGTTGACAAACTGATTGAACCTTCATTAGCCTAGCATACATAGTTCAGATTCTTCTGGTATAAGATTCCATATAATGCAACCTTGATGGAGATTTGGTTTAAGAATTATACATGTTACTTGCTTGAAATTGATAGCCAATTCATGACTTGATATATATTACTTGCTTGAATACTTTGACAATATTATCATGAATACATGCTTGATATACTTGTTCTTTGAATATCTATTGATATCAACTCTTGATTTCAAGATTACACATTCTCTCTATAGAGTCGTTTCATACGAACATGCATAGCTTATTGCATTCCATGATAATTGGTAATCTACTTAAAGTATGCTAGTATTTGAGATCTAGTACCTACTGAGCTCTCACTCATATAATTTTTCCCCTCTTTTTCAAGTAAGTCGGATGAGGAAGTAACGAACACGGATGGGGATGAGCAAGAGTGAAGTCATAAAGCCATCCAAGTGTCTAGAGTTCCATAGTCTTGTCTACTCTCATATTTCTTGTAATTTTCTTCTTATTTGAGTCAAACTAGTAGAGAATGTAATTGAGGATGATTATGAATAAATAAATGATTGAGTTTATTGCCATATTGTTCGCTCTGTCTTTGTGTCGAATGCACTATGCTATGATTGACATGAATGATATAGACTCGTCGCGTCTCCCCCGGGTAATCTTCCGCGCTCGGGGCGTGACATACACCCACTCCGAGTGGTAATAGAAGAATGTGAGGTGATGGAAGAAGGCTTAATAGATGATGGTAGTGTAATGGAAGGTGTTAGAGAAAAGATAGGTAAAAGTGGAGGTTCAAGTATGTCGGGCTTCTCCTCTTGCTCGGAAGCAGGCGAGGTCGGCTTGAGTGCAAAAACGGGTGGACCTTGCTCAGGATCAGCCATGGGCATGGGTAAAGGGATAAGTGGAGGAATAGGAGTGGTTGGCTCTTGGATTATAGGGATAATAGAGGGCCGAGGTGGCGTCGACGGAGGGTTGGTTGGTTTAGAAAAAGGTTTGGTGGGAGGTTCGACGGAGGCTGGGTATGTGGAGGTTGATGAAGGTATAATGGCTGGAGATGAATCATTGGAGGGCCCGGATGGCTTGGTGGGTGTTAATGATGTGGTAATTGAAGGTGTAATGGAGGAAGGTTTGGTGCGTTGGAAGCGTCAAATTTTGGTGGTGCGGGAGGTTTGAATAGTAGGAGAGGGTTTATGGTGCGCCGGCGTGGGTGATCATTAAAAAAAACTCTTAGAGACGAATCACAAGAACCACTCTTATAAAAACACTTAGAGACAATGCGCAGTGGAATTAAATAAGAATGGCTTAAATGAAGGCTGCAATGCATAATGCACAGATGGCACAGGTCGATACTCCCAAGTGGGAAGGTTAATTCTCCTTTTCAAGGAAAACACCTTAGTTGCTATGGGCAAGAGTGCAGCAAGCTACCAAGAGACTTATGCAGATGAAGGCACAAGAGAGAAGGTTGCGTGCATGAAATATGTAACTCCCTTTTGCTTGGAGTGTACTCCCTAGTGCCTGTGAGCAAGAATGCAGCAGGTAACTGAGGTGATGTAGGTGTAGCTATGATAGCAAAGGGTGTCAAGATAAACTAGTTTGTGGAGATCAGAAACGTGTGCAACAAAGATAATCGGGATTGCATTTTCTAAAGCGAGCACACCAACCTATGAATGGAGATAGATGACAAGGAGCAGTCGCACAAGATTCACAAATCATAACACAAGGATTTTTAAGGTGGTTCGGTTGCAAACCCGCAACCTACGTCCACCCCTCACCAAGCCCAGTGAGGCTTACCCTTGCAGAAGTAAGGGCCGTGGAGAACCTCCACTACAGATGCTAACTCACAGCTTCACCCGAAACAGACAAATCCCTCACCCTAATCTTGAATCCACAAGACCAGACCCACTACCAGCGGTAGTGGCTGGAGGAGCCCAAACCTTCCTTCTTTTGTAACCCCAGAAGGACACGTGAGACAGCACCCCGCTGCTCACAGGCCCAGAGGATCAGATCTTCTCTTCCTCTGAAAACCCAGAGGGAACCCAGAGAAGAACACTTCTTCCTTCCTCTGAAACCACAGAGGGAACCCAATCCCTTTACAGGAAATTGGAAGAACAAGGGAACCAAAATAAAAACAGAAAGGAGAAATGCTGCTAGTGCAGTGAACCAAATAGGAGTTTACAGATATGAAGATTGAAGCTTAGAGATGTATGATGAGTTAGAGGTAGCCAAATGGGTGCTTCATAGATCACACTTGAATCTCTTTGGTAGATCAGGACACAAGTCCAATCTGGCCTCTTCTTAGGCACAATCTGGACGTGAGGAGGGCTGCTCTCCTCTCTTGGCTTTTGAGTACATAATTATGTAATTGTATCTTAATGTGTGATTGTCTTGCGCTCTGATGATTTCTTGCTTGCAAGAGGCTTACCATGTCGGCTGTACACGTTTCCTCGAGCTAATCTTCCGCTATAATTAAAAGCTCGGGGTGTGACACGACACTCCTCCGTGCGGAGCTGGAGTGACTCCGGGCTGGGGCCGCAGAGACGGAGCATATCCGGGCAGAGTGGGACCGGTCTCGACTCCAGGTGGCGAGGCTGGAGGGGATCGTAGTGGGGATGAGCCAGAGATCCGAGCGCAACGGAGCACCGAGTGGTACACACGGCTCCTACCGGGGATACTTCACGAGCTCCTCCAGCCGTCGGTGGAACGAGGAGGAGTGGCATCGACAGCACTGGGAGGAGTCGAGCTCTGCGAGGGCCCTGCCATCGAAGAGACACGAGGGGACGGGCAACAGCAGAGGCCCAGAGGGACAGGCCTGATGTACCTCATAACTCATGTACATATAGATGCTATGATATGATATGATAGTGATATGACATATTTTTAGTTTTCTTTTGCAAATGAATGTTATGTGCGATTGAATGTGTATGCTTAATGCTAACTGACTAACAACGAAGCCTAAGCTGAAACGAGTGAATGAGAGAGAGAGAGAGACGAAAAAAAACCTTGAGTGGAATGATGCAAAAAGGACAAAATTAAGATTGTAGGGATGAAAACAGCCATCTAAACGACCGTTTAGGGTTTCGACGGTCTCATGACGGACTACTAACTATTCTTTGGCCAAAGCCCCCAAAAAGCTTGGTAAACGGTCTCCGTCGGACCGCAGAGACAAGATACATGGTTCTTTATAGTCCGTTGAAACTTAAACACGATTTCCACAGGACCGTTTAGGTTCTCAGAAGGTGAATTCTATAGAAGGTGCATAAACAGTCCCGTACAGACCATTTTCAGGCTCTCGTGGTTGCTTGATAGACCGTGGATGTGTGTTCTCTGGTAGCTCCGATCGGGACTCTCTTGGAGAGTCCCAACCTGAGGGTGGAGAGTCCTAAACCATGCCCAAGCCTATCCTAACCCATTTTTAAGTTATCCTACCTCAATCCTAGTGGGATTAGGCCACAAATTGGGTTCTATAAGCTGAGGATGAGGAAGAGAGAACCCACCATCTCCCTATTTGGATCATCTCCCCGCGATCATCACCCCTATGAGATTCAGGTAAACACCTCTGGCAATCATGTTCTAACCTTTTTTTTTGTTCCACTATAGGTACTCAGGAGACGCTTCCCATCGGCACTACATCCATACATTCCACCACACCCTCGCCGATCTCGGGTGCCTACAAGCGAAGTGGTGATCAGGGTTGGACCCTCTAATGCCTACTGTAAGTCCCTAATGCTTAAAGTCAAGGATTAATCGAACCATGTCCTTACATTAGTTCAATTTCCATAGCTCTGTATTCTTATTTTCTGAAAGTCGGACAGAAGGTGGCCAGACTCCTGGCCGCCTAGGCCCCTGGGTGACCAACCCAGTCGCCACCTAGGCCATCTCCTGGGTGACCAGTACCCCGGCCACCCTGGGCCCAGGCGTCCATCAACCTGGCTGCCCTCCCCCCTGCTAGAAGGCCAACACTCTGGCCGCCTTCCTCTCTGGGTGACCCTCAGCCTGGCCGCCCAGGTTTGTCGACGGCCAGCACATTGGCCGCCCTATGTCCTGTTCTTGTATTCCCCCTGTAACAGTGTTCTGTCTGTGTTAAGCATTGTTCTTTCTTTGCTTCTTTGATTTGGGGTTGTGTGACTAATTTCTGTAGGCTAAGCTACGTGGTTGGGTTTAGGAAGAGCCGACATCACCCCTTATAGGAAACCCTCCCATTGGAATTGGACCCTTCACCTGAGGATTCCCACTCGGGTGCAATTGGTTCAGTCCATTCGGGAACCTCTGTGAGTCCTCGTAAACCATGGATTCCCACACAGTTGCTAGGCAGGTTGTACCATCGAAATTCCCATAGATTACCCTGGGTTTTTGAGTGAGGTTCTGCTAGGCTCCCGAAGCTCATCCCACACCCTTAGTTCCCTTCTTCCCTTTGAGTGAACCACAAAAAAGGAGGAAAAAAGAGAGAAAAGAAAATTTTGGGACGTTGCTTGTGCTTACACTTGGTTGTGTTTGGAAATAGTCCCCCCCTTTAACCTTTTATTTTCTTTATTCTAAACCAATTAACAATTGGTTTAGGATGGAGAAAGTTTATTCAAATCTGGGTTATGAGGAGTCAGTAATTAGATAGATTATAGTTTTAACCAAAACTCAGGTCTCCATATATATTTGGGAGAAAATGAAGAGAATATCATTTAAATACATCAAAGAAATAAGAGTAGATGATTCATTATCTAATCCAGCTTAAGATAGATGACAAGGACTCAAATTAGACGATCTATTGTCTAAGTTCTGAACGATAATTGGAAGGATAGTTGATCCATTGTCTAAGTCTTGAACGATAGTTGGAAAGATAGATGAAATACGTCTAAACTCTAGTTGAGTTAGGCGATATATAGTGTATATAGGAAAAGACGAAAAGATCAAGGATAGACGGAACGATAGACTCAAATTAGGCGATCTATCGTCTAAGTTCTGAACGATAATTGGAAGGATAGTTGATCCATTGTCTAAGTCTTGAACGATAGTTGAAAAGATAGATGAAATACGTCTAAACTCTAGTTGAGTTAGGCGATATATAGTGTATATAGGAAAAGACAAAAAGATTAAGGATAGACAAAACGATAGATGAAACATCACTTAAATAAATAGACAATGTTATGTTTAAAAAGTAGAAAAGAAAAGTTGAACGATCGACGAAACAACGTCTAAATGAATAGACGATGTTCAGTCTAAAATGCAGAAAAGAAAATGTGAACGATAGACGAAACATCATCTAAATGAATAGACAATTCTCCGATTAAAATTCGAAAAACGAAAATTGAACAATAGACGAAACATTGTCTAATTGACAGAAAGGTCGATAAGATAAGCGGTACCATTGTCTAACGACTGAACAATAAAAGGAAAATTGACTAAGCTTATGTGATAGATGGAACTCCGTCTAAATGAATTGATGATAGGCGAAGCGATAGTTGAAACATTGCCTAAATAAGTAACAACAAAAATTATGATAGACGATGCTTCGTCTAATCTAGAAGTTAAGCAAATGGTCTGCTTTTAACGTGCGATTCACATGGAACACTTTTTAACTTATTGATCGCACTAAAAGATAAAATATTCAATATGAAGCCTACTAAACTCTACAGTGTTGTGCAAGCAAACGTTCTGAATTTCTTTATTGTTCTCTCCCATTGTTGCGTAAGCTAAACTAAAATAAGGAGCGTCATTGAATAGTCAGACTAAAACTCTTTTTTTTTCTTTTTCTATCCTAGACTCAAACCGGCTCTGATGCCAATTTGATGCGGGATGACTACGAGACTCGATTTAAAACTGGGACTCCAAGTGATGACGCGACTCTTTGGGATGACGCGACCTACAATGACACGCAAGACTCGACACCTAACCAGGCTCCTGATGAGGCAATCGTGTCCCAAATAGAAGTACTTGCTCACAGTCGTCCCCTGTGAGAGAAACGTGTTGATCGGCACGGTTGAGTAACTGGCTTTGAGTCTGGTGTGGTCGGCTCACTCTCGCACTCGGATTGAGTCGCAGGACGGGTCTCGCACTCAAAACTCACGGTGGTGATTAAATATGAGCTAGCTAGGGAAATAAACTAATAGGCAAGCAGCAACATCTAAAATGTATACTAGCTAAGCAAAACGACAAAGGATGGGAGGCGAGTATACCTCCACGCTCAGGGCGTGGGGAAGACTTCTCGGCCGAGATCTGTAACCCCCGGTATAGCAATAATTGTTAATTTATAGAAATAATCCTACAGCCCACTCCACGCAAGGAGGTAATAGGCGACATGTGGGGTCCGGGAGCACTAATCTTGGGTTGGCAGGCAGCAGTCGGTGGCACTCGGGTGGACGTAGTCGGCCGGTTCAGCACTGTTCACTCGAGCCCGCAGGGCAGCATGTGAGACCAGTTGCTGGTACGGTGATGTCTGGGGTGGGTCCTGGTTGCAGCGATGGGCGGGAGCATTCCAGGAGTGTCCTGGGTCGATCCCCGGGGGCAGCGGTCACCAGAGAGGAGGCGAGTGATGTCTTGGGAATTAATTCCCAAGGCTGTCCCGCAGCTCTGCTTCAGGTTGGATCTGCGCACCCTGATGAGGACGGTGGATACTCCCAGCCACGACGTCGGATCGAGACGATGTTAGCACCATTGTGAAGAGCACTCAAAGAGCTTTGACATACTGGAATTCCAAAACCATCCAATGGTCTGAACGGAAATGACAGGCTCTGCAATCTGAGTGATGGTTCTGTCCTGAAACTCAGAATCCACAGGGCCGATTAGAACCTGCCTGATTATGAGCTTTGACCGAGAATCAAATGAATGAATTAGGACCTGGAATTTTTATAGTGGATATGAATATGAGTGAGCAGACCGTTCTGATTAACACTCTTTTTTTCCTCCCCGTTTGTAGGCAGTGCAGACTTAGGAAAGAACATGCAGAAATTTATGAGCTTGACATAGACCCAACCAGAAGATGAACAAAACTTTGTACCAAGCTTGACATCCGAGCATTCCATCTGATCATATCCAACCAGATGTTGACACTCGACATTTTATGCAGACAGATGGACGGAGGAAACAAGATGGAAGGAGGCACGGATAGCCATCGGCTAAAATATCCACCGAGAGGCAACGCTACAAGTGCTCCTCGATTGGATTTCTTGAACAATTGGAAGCACGATCAACCCACTGCTGAATTGCATGGGCGTTGGATCAAAGATCACCAATATGAATGCCAGAAAGCTCCTCAACTGATACTCTCGAATATGACTCCCAAGTTGTGATCTTCATGTTGGCAGGAAGGTCGACAACAATGCAATTCAGACCGTGGATGAACACCGCCCTCATGCCGTTGGGTCCCCGTGGATCCTGTAAAAAATCGATCGTTAGTGCCTAATAGACCCTGCATTAGAGCCCACCGTCACTACTCACTCACGAACACTACTCAACAGAAACAGGGCAGCAGACACCGAATGGAAGGGGGTCATAGGTTCAAGGAGGTGAAAGGGAGCGTTGTCGAAAAATAGAATCTTGCAACAACGATTATTAACCTCACGGTTTCTAATAACCGACAATTTATCAGAAACGGAGTTCCCACTCAACATCCTAAGACAAGAGGTGGCTAAACCAGGATGTTCTATCACCCGGTGAAAAGTTGGTGTCATGAATAGAAGCTTATAGAAGATTCTGATACTTCACTTAAAGTTGTTAGGTGTCTAGAATCTCACCATACAACATATAATTGAGAAGAGATGGGAGATTGAGAAAAAGGCACATCAAAACTATCTGATTAAGATCTCTCTGAAACTCATTGTGTATGTACAATAAAAAAAACAATGGAAAATACTACATGAACAAGCATGGCAGGCAGACATGAAATATACAAAAAAAAATACATCAGCTTAGCAGATTCCTGATTTTTTCTCAAAAAGTAGATACAGTCTTGTCAACCACCACAAATCTGTACAGAAGTACCATATGGACGACATTTTACAAAGAAAAATGCGTAACATGCTCTTGTTGAAAAGAAGCATCCCTCTGATACAGAAGGAGATTTCGTGGGTGCGCATCGTATCAGACGATTTGGGTTCGAGTGCTAAACCTTTCCCCACTGACCGCAGTCAGTGTTAATTTACATCGACATAATGCTCGAACATCCTTATTTAATTGTCAAAGAAAGTCCTAAAGTTCCTTACATAGGTTCTGAGGCCAAGGGCATACTAGCTTGCATGGCTCATAATGCACTTCTCCCTCCGTGCATCGACAACAACAATCGCTATTGAAAGAATTGGGATTTCAACTGACGACATTGGTGAAACCCTAAAGTTTAAAGGCATAGGTATGATTTACAGGAGGCCAAAGGTATATTAGTGCATCCTGATAGTTTTTGAATCCCAAGGATATTTTGGTCATTTTGCAGGCTCCAGGAATATTTTGGTAATTTGGTCTCCAAAGGCCAATGGCTAGGGTTTAGTGGCACTCGGGTGTGAACGCAGCCAGATAGCCCCCATGGGTATCAAGGTAAGCTTGCAGCTAGAAGGAAGTGTGCATGTGACCATCCCTACTGAGGTAGGGGCATATACACAAGTTTTTCAGCAGCCAACACCTGTACACAATCACATTAATGTACATGACATAGTTGATGTCTCCATGATTTGTGTGAGTACAAAAGATTGTCGGCAGATTGTCGACTATACAATAGATTCCCGCATATACACAGGATGTAAGAGGCATAGCTGCCATAAAAAAAATGCAGGATATAACTGTAATTACAAGACTTTATGGGTTTCCTTGCAATTGAGGAGGGCATAGAAAATAACCATATAGAGCCACTAGCGGCATAAATGCAAAACCCGGGGTGCTTATATATTAAATACTTACATATTGAAGACCCAGTGGTATTTATATTTCGATACTCCAAAATGGGTCGAACAAAAGAATAAGCCTTCTCGTCTTCTTCTGTTGTACTAATTGTTGCTGTCGATTTCCGATCTCTCTTCCTTCAAACCTCGACGGGGGGGGGGGATATTTATAGACGGTAGGGGGGCAAAATGGCCCCGAACCAAGTGAGCGGGGTCAATCCAAGGCCAATAGATCGGAAGAGCAGTTAGCAGGAGCATGCTTTAAACCTAATTTCATTATATGTTAATTTTGGCCAAACAATATAGTTTGTATTAATGGTATTTCCTATGAGCATGTGGACTTATTTTATTGATGAATAGATCGTTGTTTATCAAAGTCTCACTCTCACCCCCAAGTCTTTCTTAAGTACATGGCATGTATTGTGGTACAATGTCATTAGTTACACTTTGTACTTGTAGACACATCTCTTGGACTTGTGAACCTCTCTACTAGATATTCCTTCTGTCAGACTAGGGGATCATGTTTCAAGGTCTCCGTAAGTCTCTACGAGCCTGGGATTCCCACTAGGATGCTGAACTGGTTTTACCATTAAAACCCAATTGTCTAGAAAGCACTTAAACTATCGATGTTTTTCTATGCCCTGGATAATAGCGGCCATCGGGCCACCGCTACTGTAAAGTAGCAGACATCACATGACCGTGTTTGTCCAGATGATACTCTGTGTTGAGCCTTTTCTTGTTCCAGTGTCGACTCTATTTAGAAACGGTCTTGACCTGACCGCTTATTCATGAGAGCGATCCTGGCATGACAGCGTCTGTCGATAAATGGTCCAGAAGTGACTGCTTCCTCTCTTCATGTGTCTAACCCAAGGTTTGACCCACGGGTTGATTTCCCTATGTTCCTAGATGGTTTACTGATTGTCTAGAACTTAACACCATGTTCAAAAAGTGGTTAATGAATTATGGAAACCTAAGAATATGTCGTTATGCTTCCATATTCTTTCCGTAGCATGACCTTATCTTAAGTCCTTCTTTGAACTCTCATGATCTTATATTGGTGTATTCTTTACCTTGGTTACATTATCATGAAACTATTGTTGAATTTAATATTATTAGTCGAAACATTATTATTTTCTCATGGAAGTAGCTTGATCTGTAACTTGAAGATGCAATAGCAGGCACGGACAGTGTCCAAGGACTCCACGCTAGCACCCTCGGCAGATAGCTGGAAACGTGCTGAAAACTATGGGGTACGATGAACACTGGCATCACATTGTGCCGAGAGTACTTTTTTTGTAGATGGGTAAAATCCACGAGGCAATCTGGTGATAATTTACATGCTTGCTAGTACTTTCTTGTTCATGACTTTCTCAAACTCTAATGCGATGCAAGATTTGAATAAAAAATGTTTGACTACTTTCGCGACAGATGTTATGTTTGATGCTAATCTGTCGATAATTAGTGACAAAAAATCCATCATAAAATTCCATTGCTAATTGTGCATTTTCTTGCGATGATAGGAAGCATGGGATATGCATATGAACGTTAGGAATTTGGATGGCCATTAAACCTATGCAACCTAATCCAAGGGTAGCTATACAGCTAACTTTAGTAGTCTCTTGAAAGAACGATTTGAGGCGGAGATAACCCACTGATCACCTCTAAGAAATACTAATACAACTCTGGGGAAAGTGACTGGGGGAGAGTTGGTGAAGAGGCTCAAAATGCAGTGGCGGGGTGAGAATGGTAAAGGAGATGTGGGCAGGGCATGGGGGGTCTATAATACCAAAGGGAAAATGAAATTTTGGGAGAGGAGGAGGCTAGAGGGAAAGTAGACGTCGAGGGAGACGAGAGGTAACAACACTGTAGAGGGTTGTGGCCTTAATAATGAGATCCTTAAATAAAACACAAGGTGGAGCCAGGTGGGACATGGGTGGGGAGGTGATGGAGGTAGATGAGGTTGCTTGGTACAACAGGTGAAACACTCCACTCACACAAACAATAATGAGACTCCAAAAATACCCAAAATCCTATCACATGGTGTAGAAGCATAAATCTTGTTTCTTGAATCTCTTATCACACTTTTATGATTTCTTTGATGGGAGAGAGGTAGGTCATCCCAAGAAAATCTGCAACCAGTGAAAAATAAGTCACTAGAAGAGATTCTAAGGGACTACTACCCTCCGATAGTTAAGTCAGAAGAGTGTTTGGGTAAGGGAATAGAGTAGGGATGTAAATGGATCGGATTCGGCTCGGGTAGATCAATACCATACCCTATCCATGAAAATTTTACAAATACCATACTCGGATAGTACCCTATTATTTTCGCGGGTATGGATACGGGTATATCTGTCACGGGTATGGATATATCCGCGGATATCCATATCCGTCCATAAAATTTGAGTCCACATCCACATCTAAAGAAATGTGAGATATAAGAGAATTAGAAAAAAAGAATTCTGGTCAATTCTTTTATTTTTAAAGTAATTTTTATTTTTCTCGATCTAATGATGATCCAATCCATAGTAGCTTCAGATCTGGACAATGTGGCTTCAAACTTGACTCTACAACTTGCCATAGTAACTTGAGCTCGAGATCTTCAGGTATGTTCAATATCAGGCACAGCAAGAAGCAAGAAGTGAACTCTTCGTGGCTAGAACTGATGCTCTATTTTGAACAGCAATAGGTTCTACTTCTATGATACTTCAAGAACGATCAGGAGTAGTAATGGAGGTAGAGCTCTATTGGAGTTTTCTCTCTGTGGGCTCTCTCAGAGGCTCTCTCGAAGGAAACTTCTTTCCCAAGCAGGTTGTGCTCTCTTGAGGTTCTTCTTCTCTTGTTTTTCTACATTATCCAAAGAGTTCTCCATTTTATATATCCAGATCAGGGAATATTTTGCGGGTCCCTTATGATCAGCTTTTTAAGGTAGTGGAAGGAATATTTCTTGCCAAAAGTTCTTTCTGGAAGCTAGCCTTTTTGAATAAAAGATTCCCTAATCATTGGCCCTTGGACCATGTGCGATGAGTGGGTCCCGCAACTTCCACGAGCTTCTCGCCATTGGGGGTGTGTCGACACACTAAGTGCTATGTGTCAACACCACCGTTGATCCCTTACAAGGCTGCTCATGGACTTTGTCTTCATGTGTGTCGACTCACCTAATGAGGTGTGTCGACACACTTCATGGCCTACACGAGCTATTGCATGTTGGATAGCAAGCCAAGACGTATATGTGTCGACGCACCCAGATATGTGTGTCGACACACTCTTGTAATAATCTTCGGAAGCTACTTACTAGAATCGGTCCTATGTCGACACCCTGAGAAGATGGTGTCGACGCACCTTGAAGAAAGTTTCCCACATAACAGGTACTGGATTTTGAGGGTGTGTCGACGCACTGGCAGACCTGTGTCGACACACTTTGCTGTCCAAATAGCTTTCAGCCCGAATGGCCCATGGCTTTGCACTAACAGGTCAACACACTCTTGTGGGTGTGTCGACACACTGATACCGACAACTAGGGCTGAACTCCTTTTAAAAGGATTTTACTTGGTACCTGTGGAACCCATTAAAAGATATACAATTAGATATTTTGGGGCACCATTTTGGCTTCAATATTAGATTCATCAGGCGAGATGGCGTCACAGCTTGGCTTCGCCCCAAAGCAAGAAAGAGCCCCCCATCACGCACTACGAACTAGACAGTTTAAATAATAGTGTAGGAAACCCTAGGGTTTAAAATCTGTGATAATGACCAAAATAGGGTGATATATGTGATCAAACTCAAGATAATATCAAGGGTAAGAGCCCTGGATTAATGGAGACCAAGTTGGAGGATCATTCTCCTCGAAAATAGATCAAGATGAGGCTCCCGGAGGGTCCTCTGGTGAAGAAATCGGGGTTCAAAAGGTTCTGGGCTCTGTTTCGAAGTTGCCGTCAGTCGCAAGACCGCAACTAGAGTATGACGGTCAAGAGAAGACCGCAACTAGATCCACAAGATAAGCATGCAATCGATGACACTGGCGAACACGGCTCTCCGAAGAAAATAGGCATTTGGCAGTCACATAGGAGACCTCCATATGCCTTTGGCAGTTTCCCCCATGGCCGCCAAACAGAGGAGAATGGTGGTCCCAGTAAGACCGCCATAATCCCCCTGCTGAGATAGCATAGCTCGGTCGTCGGGGATGATGGGAAATGGTCCTAGAACTAGGGTAAATCATGGAGAATGGTCTGGGACTTGTAGAAGATGGGTTCCAAGCTCAAGGGGCTAGGGAAATGATCAGGAAATGTGGTTGAAACAAGATCAAGGAAGTTCCATAACAATGGATAATTTGGGACATCACAAAGGTGAATAAGAGAACAACTCTTCTTGCAAGTTGAAAATGGGTGTCAAAAGCCATTATTAAAGTGAATGTCTGGGCTGGGATCTTTGGCCCTACCCTTCAATGCCAACACATCATAAGGGCTCGGTCTGGTCATAGGAGGAGCGTCCGAAAGTACTTATGTCCCGGGGAGTTTGTAATGATATGGTGTGGCATTACATCGAAGTGCGTGACTAGCATGTTAGTCTATGACATTCTACTCTACTCCACTCCATGAATTACTTGCGTGACATGACATACGTGCTTGATATGGCCAAATCCAATTATCAATTTCTTGAAAATTCATGATAAGCTCTTGTTATATTTGTACTTGCATCGAAATCATCTCTCTTTTTTTCCAAATTGTCATTTATCATTTATTATTTATTTATTTTAGTAAGAGGATTGGAAGGTGGTGCTAAAAGAGGTGGTGGACACTACCTGTAATGCTGGCTCTATGGAAGGGTAGCAAGGGATCGTGACATCTGGAAATAAACCCTCCCTTAACCAACTAGCTAGTGACTCTTCAATGACAAGTTCACCCTTGGGAAGGACGTATGGTTCTGGCTGAAGATCAGAGGGTGGCGAGCATCTCCCTCAGATGGGGAAGGGATGTCCTCTATGATGGGAAGAGGACCTTGGGATGGCACCGGATTGTGACTACCGGCCACTACCTCCTCAGGCTCGAGATTGGTTTCATCCTGTCTTGGAGGTGGGCAAGGGGAAATCTGTCACTCAATATAAGCACACCTCTTATCCAACCGATCCGTAAAGATTTGCAAGAGTTCGACAAAGGTGGGACTTGGGGTGGGGGCTTCATGGTGAATTCGCCCATAATCACTAGGCCTAGTCTTGGACCTAAACTCATCTACAAGCTCGACCCTTCATCTCCGACTATGACCTTCTTGATTGGAGGTGACTGGGTGGGGGAGGTAGATCCTCCTAAGCTCCTTCTTCATTTCTCACCATAACTCGATGGGCCTTTGCCTCCTAACATCCCTCATGCATTTAATGTTTTCCCATTTCTCGACAGCTTTGTGAAAAAGCCTCTCTTTGGCAAAACTGACCTCCATGGCTCCGTACATAGAGTAATACTCGAAATATTTATCCATAGCGGCCTCCCAATGTAGGCAGTCGCTCGGGACGTTGGAGCCATAAAAGTCTGAGACTTCGGGCCTACGGAAGTAGAGGGGATGATTGCCAAGCCCATGGGTACTACACCACCATTCATATGGCCTAGGCAACTGGGAATCTATGGGAGACAGTGAACTATAGGACGGGCATGTGATGGAGCTAAATGCAATTTGAAGGAGACACTTAATGTAAAATGAAGACCTAGACCTAACCAATAGCCGGTATGTGGCAGAGATATTGATCCGAAGACCCAACTCACGCAAGGAGGCTACCTGCCAAATAGGCGTAACCTATCGTTCCGGTAGCGCCTTCTCATATACCAGATAGAGGCATGAGGTGCAACACCTTGGACAGATGATCCTAGACTCGATCAAACACACTCTGATACATAACGTAGTCTTAGCCCTCATAGGATGTCAAGAGATATCCATGAAAAAGCGGGTAGACCACAAGGACAAGCCAAGACAAGCAGAAATAAAAACACCGGAGGACGATACTCTGGGCAAAGCAAACCATCGCACAACTGCTAGGCAAACCCGACAGCCAAGGAATGGCCACAACACGACCAGAGATAAGGACGCTGGAAGTTCTAGATTGAGTCGTTAGGGAACTGTCGCAGTCAGGGAAGAGATCACACCCAGTTACCTGAACCGACCTATCCAGAGACTACTGACATACAGACACTGCCCTAGAACACAAACCTAAGACAAATGGACATGAGACAAGCTATCACGACCAACATACAAGATGACAGACTCAACTGGATGGGCAGTCAGAATGTAGCCGCTCAAGAGGATGAACGGTCCAGAACTGACCACTCAACCAAACTGACCCCTAAACACTAACGAAGGATGGGCGGTCACAATAGGGTCGCCCAAGGGCATGAACGGTCCAGGGAGGGCCGCTCAAGGGTCAGACGCCTAAAACCATAAGGGGGATGGACGGTCAGGGCCAAACCACCCGAGGGGATGAGCGGTCAAGTCTTGGCCGCTCAAGCCCACGACCCAGAATAGTTCTTGGTCAAAATGGTCTTGACCAGACAGCTGAACGAAATAGACTTACTACAGTGCCAGTCAAAATGGTCTTGACTAGACTGCCTAACGTGACCGACACTCAACTGTTAACCAAGGGTCAACAGGGATGGGTGGTCAGATGCTGGTCGCTCAACCCAACGAAAAGATAGGCAGCTGAAGGCTTGCCACCGAAGTGGGGATAGGCGGTCCACATCTGGCCACCCATACCATGTGCGGTCTATCGTATGGCCACACAAGCCCCAAAATCCATGAAGATAAACGGTCCAAGGCTGGCCGCCCATACCATGTGTGGCACCTGGTTCGATCGTCCAACTATGACGGCGAGCAAACCATGGGGTTGGCCCAATCTTGGCCTTCCTACGCCCCATTCGTGCCAAGATGAAGGGGATATAGCCATGGACACGCATACAATCACATGGACTCCATCCGGAGTCAAAACGATGCACGAATCGTAAGAAATGGGTGATTCTAACGAAATCACGTCTCACCTGAAAACACATGGGTGAGCCTCATTTCATAGGCCCAGTAGGGATCCCGCGGACCCCCACCTCGCGTGAAAGAAACAAGGCGAAAGGCACGAACAAGCATGGAAGGAAACACTACCTAACGAGAGTACAGTAGAATTGATAAGCAATAATAAATAAACAAAAAAGCTCTCTACGACTAGTCATACTGTACAAACCAACCTCGGTCTGACAAAACACAAGTCCATACCTGCCAAGAGATAGAAGCTCTACCCACTAGAAGCAAGAACGACTGCGCCCCTGATGTCTTACACTGTGCTCAAGTGTCTCCCTGCTCACCCCAGGCGGAGACTAAGACACACTCAACAAGTACCACGAATAAGGACTAGTTAGGGTCGCGCTCGTCAGCTCGGGTCCAACACCCCAAACCACATGTGCACACACAGACCATGCGCCCTAGGTTAGGCCCTCTAGCTGGTTCTTCCCCCGAATCCTAGACTCAACTGCGCGTGGAGGCCCTACGATAACCAGCCTAACAATCGTCTCTCTGGGTCATGCTCTCCACAACTCCCAAGTGAGTCGGCACCCGCGCGCGTAGGAAAGCTACGACTAGTGGACAGGTCACTGGAGGTGAAACTCGGCTCATGAAAATCACTAGTAGAAAGGAAAAGGGACGGCGGTCCACTCAGGACTGTCCCTGAGCCTAGCAGTCCTCTCTAGACTGCAAGGCGGGCCTAGCGGTCTCCCTGAGACTACAAGGGTCAGCGAAATGGTCAAGCCATGACCGCAAGGGTGCGAGCCACCAGGGCCAAACTGTCTATCGCCAGGCCGCTACCCCTAGCGAAACGGTCCCTACCGGACTGCAAGGCAGCAAGAAATGGTCGTGCCCTGACTGTTACCTAGCACGTGGCTCCCAATGGTCAGAAACACGTACCCCGAGGGTGCTCTGGTCAAACTGGAGAAATAGTCATCTGATGACCGCTAATCCGAGGATAGCTGTCTATTGCATGACCGCCACCCGGAGCCTAGTGGTCCTGGGAGGACCGCTAAGCCTGCTGACACTACAAAGTTGCTTAGCGGCCTCCTGAGGGCCGCTAAGGGAGCCTAGCGGTCCCTGGAAGGGCCACAAGGCTCACCCGAGCACCCGATCCGAACACGAAAGATGTCCGAAATGAAATTCCAGACATGATAGAGCTAGACACTATGAGAAAACAGATTCAGGACCCAAAAGTAAGGATCCGAAAGGTCTGGGATATTATAACCATGGCCCTCGGTCGAGTGGCTAGGACAGGCCAGTCCTACCAGAAGAGATCTGTAAACTCTCCTCGGGAGGGGTAGAACAAGCGGGAGGGATGAGACTGGGAATGCCGTGACAGCTCAGAAACCAAAGAAAGGGGACAATATCAGCACTACACGCCCTTGACAGCTTTGCCCGACCAAATCCTTACAGAGATCCGTGAGGAACCCTTCCTCTAATGGCCTCTTAAGATGAAGTCCGACCCCAGGACCAAGAGTAAAAGGAGGTACAGCCACTTCCATCGTGACCACGGACATGACAAAACAGACTGTATCCAACTTAAGGATGCCATCGAGGATCTCATTCGACGAGGACTCGTTAAATTCGTAGCCAAGGCCGTGGAAAAGCGACAGCGCGAGTGGACCCCACAACCCATCCACAACCGATCCAATGAGAAGGAGATGATGATCTCTAGAGGGCTGGCTTTAGGCGAGGACAGCTCCAGAAGACGCCGACGGTATGCATTAGCAATCAATGCCATGAAGCAAGGCGACAATAGCCACTAGGAGGCTGCCACCCGGGAGCATCTCAAAGATCTAATCGTCTTCTCAGACAAAGACCTAGAAGGTGTAACCACTCCTCACTCTGATGCTCTAGTGGTGTTGGCGACCATCAATCAATGTACTGTGTGACAGATTCTCATTGATAATGGAAGCGGCCCCGACGTGATTTCTTACGATTGTTTGGTATTTGCGGGTGTGGATTTATCACGGATAACGCCACTACACACACCTCTGCATGACTTTTTTGACACAACCATCCTCCCAGAGGGACGTATATTGTTGCCGATCACATTCGGGACCACACCAAGAGATGTGACGTTCTTTGCGGACTTCACCGTAGTGCGCAGAATGACTGGGTACAATGTTATTATAGGACGGGGTATCCTCGACACACTATGGGGCATGCCCTCATCCTATCATCAAAAGCTAAAGTTCCCCACTCCTCGTATGGTGGGAGAAGTCCGAGGAGACAGATCTGAGCATAACAATTCCTGTCGTGGAGGCATGCAAATCTTTTCCGTGAACAGACTAGTAGAGGTAGCACTAGAAGAATTCACAATTAATTATCTCTGCTAAGTTTCAGGGACCGCCACTTCAGGGCGTCGAGCAGGGATGTTCTGCCAATGTCCCAGCCAAGCGGCGCCTTCAGAAGACTCAAGGAGGATGACGTTCCTTTGTGATCCGTTGCTTGCTGTCCTGCAACTCAGGATAGAGCCGGTGTAGCACCGAGTTGGCGCAGTACCGAGTCAGACCAACAGCCCGAATCCGCCCCGAGAGCCCTTCCGACTTGCTGTCCGTCAACCCAAGATCAGTTCTCCCGGGCCCCACTTGTATCCCTTTACCTCCCTACGTGGAGTGGGCAATAATTTTATTACTGTATTTATTGTAATATCTTTACCGAGAGTTACCGTACTTGGCTGGGGTCATCTTCCCTATGCTCGGAGCGTGGAGGTAAACTCGCCACCCTCCTTGTAGGCTTACTTTACTCGTATACATGTTCGTTTGCCGCTGCTAGTGATAGGATATTAGCTCGCCAAATACTTTAATTACCGCTGAGAGAGAGAGAGAGCGAGACCCGTTCCGCGACCCGATCTGGGCACGAGAGAGAGTTTGACCACCCTAGCTCTTGCTGGTTCCTCAACCGTGCACTTCCGATGCTTCCCTCGGTTAAGGACGATAGCGAGCTCGTCTAGAGTCCGAGGCTGCATATCAACTTGGAGTCGAGTCCCCGTGGTCCGTCCCGCATCAAAATGGTATCAGAGCGGGTTAGAGTCTAGGGTAGTCATAAAAATAAAAAAAATAAAAAGTGTCTTGAGTCTGGATTGTCTTGTCATAGGTTGCATGTCATCCGAATATACGGTACATCAAAAGATGTTGCTGGAAGGTTAGGTTACGCCTATCCGGAAGGTAGCCTCTCGAGTCGAGTCAGATCTTCGGATTAAAGCCTCTGCCATGTACCGTATATGGGTTGAGTATAGGTTTGTATTCGAGTCCGTATTTTACACGATGTGGAGTGTCTAGATGCTCGCATTAGTTTTGCATCAAAAAAAAGGAAAAGAAAAAAAGGAAAAGAAAGGTGTTCCAATGCATGCCCATTCGTCATTTTTATTGTTCCATACCTCGTGTCATTTTTTGTGCATTTTTATACCTCGAGTCATTTTTCTTGTTTTATACCTCGTGTAGTTCTCGCGTGTTTATAGCTCGTGTTGCTTTTGCATCTTCATAGCTCGTGTTATTTTTTATTTCTTCATATCTTGTGTCATTTTTGCATCTACATACCTCGTGTCATTTCTCCCATTTCACACCTCATGTTGCTGTGTGTCTTCATACCTCGTGTCGTTTCTCTTATCTCATACCTCGTGTCATTTTTTGCACGACTATATACCTCGAGCAGGTTATGTACCTCTTTGGTACCTCGAGCACTTTTTTTTTTAAACCTACCTCGTGCACCTTTCGAGCTACCCTGTGTCTCTTCTACAACTTTCATATCTCGTGCAGTTTTTGCACTGACTAGGAGGTACCTCGTGTAGGTCTCAACTTCATAAGCAGTACTTGACCATGTGAAGCTCGAGTATGAACAGTGTTCATAACTCGTGCAGTTTTTGTTAACAAGAGCATGCTTCGTGTTGACTCTTCATTTCCAGACCTCGTGTTGTTTTCCATGTTATAACCTCGGGCTGCTAATGTCCTTTCTTCTTTAATTTAAGGCCTCGAGTCTTTCTGGCATAGTTATTCTTCTGGAACAACATTTCTATTTTCACCTCGTGCATTCTCTTGTGGTCGATATTCTTCGTGCAGCTCTTCCAGCTCCAAACCCCGTGCTGCTTTCACCTCCTGCACTATTGTAGCTACTGCGTGCACTTTTCTAAGGAATCCGTCTCGAGCACATCTCCTGTCTGAAAAGGCTACTTCATGCATGTTTATTTGTGAACCTATTGAAATGTCTTCGTGCAAAGTTCTCACCTTCAAATATGATGCCACGAGCACATAATTCTTGAATGAACTGTTTCTATCAGTCTAACTATTCGACAGAATGCCAGGTACCCTCTGTTATGTCGAAGTCATTCCACCAATGACAGGCCACATGATCCGAGGTTGCAGCCCTCTGACACGTGTATCACAGATACACGTGTTTCGGAAGGCGCTAAGGGGAAGACACGTCATCCACACTCCTGATGCTCTTCCGTGGGAGCTATAAATAAAATCGGTCGTCGTCAAGACCAGGCCTATAAAATCCCATTTTTTACTTATTTCTTCCTAATTTGACTAAGAAGAAAATGGCAGGTGTTTCTGGGAGGATACATGGAGCTATTGTGCGTGTGTTGACCTCGTCGTGGGCATACTTTGCGACTTTCTCCATGCACGGGTATGGTGAATGAACTTTGTACGAGCCTTGCACCGTAGGACTGAGGATTTGCATGAACTGGGACTGGGGAGAGCCGTCGGGCCTCCGGACTGGGGAGAGGGCGCGCCCCCGGGGAGTTTGCCCTCCCTGGGGGTACGGATGCACCCCGGGGCAAATGGGCCCCGAGCAGGTCACAACCCTGAGGGATGGCCCTCGGGGGTCTTCATTCATCACTTGAGAGTGTCCTTTGAGGGACATCGAGCTCTGAGATACTAGGATTGGCCCATAGGGGCCGTCGCTCTTCGAGTCATAATAGCTGCTCGTAAGGTGTTTGGGTAAATACCCGACATATCTCGGGTTGTCGAACGGCTTGGGTAGCTGGCCGAGAGGCCCCTAGGTGGGCCTTGGGCGGAGCATGGGAGCTGATGGGAGCTATTGGGAGGCAGCTTAGGCACATGGGCCGTGCCTCGAGTTGCGTGCCATGTTACACGACGGGATGGCGGGGTAGCCTCGGGTTGGCCCGAGAGCTAAATATAAGTGGTGTGTGGCCACATGTCTGAGGGTCAGGGGTGGCCCCGGCTTACTGGAGGGTCGTTGTAGAACCCAATTAGCGTGCTGGAACCACGTGTCGGCCCGTGGTTTGATGTAGGAGGTCCGGAATATACGCGCCCACAAGGTGTTTAGGAAAATGCCAAACACGCGTGTGTGAACTGTATATGCGTGCCGCAGGCCTCCAAAGCCTATGGTTGGCCAAATTGGGTCTCCCTTTGGCCATGAAGAGTTGAAAGAAGGCGTCTCGGGGCTAGCTCCCTGCCTTTTCACTGGGTGCCACGTGGCGAAGCTTAGAGTCTGGATGCCCCCGGGTTGGCCTGGGTGGCCATGTGAAGTGCGGGCAAGGCCCGCAAGAAAGTAGCCGGGATTGGTCCCGGCTAGTTGCTTGTATAGCCACATGTTACGGTGAACTGGCTAGGGCCCCCGGTGGGGTCCAAGGAGTTGTAGAAATGACCGATGAAGTACCAAACTCACCCGATGACATCCTACAAGAAAGCTCCCCTCAAAGCTCACCAGTTCAAAGATGGCCGTAAGGTTATCATGAAGGCCACTATTTATAAGGGAAGCGAAGTCCCCAGAAGTATGAGGACTCCTACCGTCTCAAGCAAATCCCCAGAAACTGAAGTGACAGATCCCCGAAAGTCGCGCCCTTTCAGAGTCCCCCTCATAGGCGCCGCTTCGTATCCCTAGAGGATCTCACAGCTATTCAAAAAGGGGGAAAGTATATGGAAGAGGTTTCGAGATTTACAAATCAAAGGAAAACTATCTATTCCGAAATAAAAGAGCTTACAAAAGGAATGCCACCACCTAGGCAGAAGCAGAAGGAAACCTGAAGATAGGCAAGTAATGGCACCCTTCTAAGGGTTCACCCCGGTTACATCATCACGTGCCCCGAGCTCACAAGGCTCACGTATGGCAATGGCTCCAGCAAGAGGTGAGTCCTCATCCAAGTCCACTACTTGGCCCCCTGCCGCCAAGACATCCACGGGGGCGCGCTTGTCTGTGCTCGACCCCAGCACTGACTCCTCGGCACCAGCCCCCTCGATGTCAGGCTCCCCCTCGCCATCTTCGGCCTCCGGGCCATAAGGTGTTGGGGGAGGAAGGAGAGGTAGAACCGAGGAACCAAGTTCCTCTGTCGTGGTAGCGGCGCTCCAACCCTCCCGGAAGCCACGATCGCGCGTCGGCCCGTAAAACTCCAAGGCCACTGCGATCAGCTCCTCATGGTAGGCCAAAGAGGAACGGAAGCGCTCCACCACTTCCTCGCCCACAGTCAACATCGACGAGCGTAGCACGGCTAGCTCCGCCTCAGCCTCCCGGGCATGGGTCTCCATAGCATGGACCTCCGCCCCCAGCTGGGCCACCCGCTCCTCGGCCGCGTCAGCCCGCTCTCAGAAAGAGTCCCAATCACGTTCCATTTTGGCGAGGGTTAGCCCTTGCTGGATCAGATGTCTGTGGAGCACGGTGCTGGCAGCCTCAGACCCCTTCAGGCACTCCTCGAGCCCCGTCTGAAGGGCCTGGCTGGCTTCCAGCATCCGAGCAAGACCCTGGAAATGATGCCTCCACAAGCCAAAAGCACTGATGAATATAAACCCATTCAATGAGTACACCTTGTTAAGAAGAATCGGAGTACCTGCAGCGATGGACGGATTTAGAGGAAGAAGAACGAGGTGGGAAGAAGGGATCAAATCGTACGAACACATAAAATTTTTACGTGGTTCGAAGAGATGACGTGACTCCTTACGTTTACGGCCGCGCTGAGTTCTTTTTCTTTCACTAAAAAAAGAACACACGATTACAAAAGACGTTGCCTTAAATACGAGGAGCCTAGGGCAACATACTATAGGTACTATTACAATAATATCTCCGTAATCTTGACAAGTTGGATCCACGTAAAGATATGAAACAATCTACCAAAATAAGGATCAAACTCTACACTCTTCCGACACATCTTATCTTAGATTGTTGACTCGGTCCAACTTGCCCTGACTCGGGGCGACTCGAATCGAGTATCCAAAAAATTTCGAGTTGCAAGTCAAGCAAATTGCATCGAGTCACCGTGAATTATTTAAATAATAATATAGCAAAATATCGAATGATCGATGTGGCAGAGACAGGAACACAATTTTCACATCGCAAATGCCATCACTTACAGAGAGGAGAGCACAGAAAATCAAATCCTGAGGCAATCTGTAACACTCATGTATGACAATATCCCGGCTTCTTTGCCGTACTGTGGTGAGCACCAAATCTTTATATGTGAAGCCTCGCATTACATGAACAAACGATTTCAATGCCTTATGCACAACTGACCAAGAGAGAGAGAGAGAGAGAGAGAGAGAGAGAGAGAAACCCAGAAAGCCCAGAGATCAGATGAGGACGAGGAAGTGAGAGAGCCAACGACAGGAAGAAGAGAGAACAAACTCGCAGAGGACATCATCATGTACACGATGCACTGTGAGGACCCGAATACAAAAATTGTGAAGATAAATAAAAACTCTCAAATGACAGGAGCAGTCACACACCTCCTCTGCAATTAGGTTTGGACACTTCACTTCAAATCAAAAGTATAAAAATAATTAAAAAAAACAGAGAGAAGAAGGGATGGGGGGGTGGGGAAGAGAGAAGAAATCATAGGATGGGAGAAGAAAGCAAGAACATGATGCAGGTTTTTCCTCCTCGTGCTGGTAGTTCTGTTCTTTTGCTTTGTTACAGAACCGACCTCCTGATGTTGGACCCCTTTTGTGATGCCACTTTTGGAGAAAAAAATTGAGAAGAAAAATAAAAAAAATGTAAGGGAATAAAAGTTGTTTTGTTTTGAGGAGGAGGACTAAAAATCAAAACCAAACAAAAGAGAGAGAGAGAGAAAGGAGACGGAAACCGTTTCGTCTCATGGCTGCGGGTCGTCCCAGCTGAGGTCCCCGCCGCCGCCGGTGACGACGGTGGCCGTCCCGTTGTTGAAGGCGGGGCATTGGTACGGCGGCCGAGAGGCGACGACGCCGGCGCTGGGGGGGCAACCTTGCGGGCCCACCGGCGGCGGCGCCATGCAGTTGTAGGACAGGCAGACGGTGACCCCGTCGGGAAGTGGGGGCGTGGCGACCCCGCCGGGACCGCTCCCGCCGGGAACCGGGAGAGGGGAGTCGAAGCCGGTGAGGTAGTTGTGCTGGGCGTAGAGCGTCGTCATGCTGCCGGCGTAGACGCTGCGAGCGAACTCCGACGGCACCGCCCCCGTCAGGCGGTTGTTGTTCACGAAGAGGCTCCCCGCCGACGCCAGCCCCGCCGGCAGCGACCCCGTCACCCGGTTGTGGCTCAGGTCCACCGTCCACCTTGAGACGGCGGCCGGCTCGGGGGGGGCCGGGATGGGACCGGAGAGGTTGTTCCGCTGCAGCAGTAGCACCGCCAGCGGCGGAGGGACCTCCTCCTCCGGCGGCCTCCGGGGCGCGAAGACGGCGGCGGGGATGGGGCCAGAGAAGGCGTTCATGGAGAGGTCGAGGAAGGCGAGGTCGGGGAAGGAGGCGTCGAGGGCTCGGAGGGGTCCCCACATGGCGTTGCCGGAGACTGAGAGGTAGCGGAGTGTGGCGGGGAGAGGGCGGGGAAGGGGGCCGGTGAGGTTGTTGCCGCGGAGATCGAGGTGGAGCAGCGGGGCGGCGACGACGGGCGGGATCCACCCGGACAGGGCCCCGTTGGCGGCGAGGACGAGAACCCGGAGGCTGGGCAGGGCAAGGAGGCCGTCGGGGACGGCGCCGGACAGGCGGTTGTGGCCGACGTCGAGGGTGTGGAGGCTGGGGAACGCTCCAGCGGCGGCGAAGGAATCGGGGATGGGTCCGGACAGGAGATTACCGGAGAGGGAGAGGAGGCGGAGGGCAGGGAGGGCGGCGCCGCCGAGGGCCGCGGGGATGGGGCCAGAGACGCGGCCGGGGGTGAGGACGAGCTGGGCGAGAAGTGTGAGGTTGGCGAGGGAGGGGGGGAGGGACCCGGCGAGACCGAGGGACCCGGCGGCGCCTTGGCCGAGGGTGAGCGACGTCACCCGGAGGAGGGCGGCATTGTCGTCGTCGGCGTCGGGAGGGGAGCAGACGACGCCGGCGAAGGAAGAGCACGCGTCGGCGGCGGCGGATGGGGAGTCGAAGCGCCAGGTGGAGAAGAAGTCAGAGCCCGGGAGGTCGCGAAGGCTGCGCCCAACGTCGAAGAGGACGGCGAGGTCGCCGGGGCTCAGACGAGTGGGCGGAAGCTTCTGCTGGGTGGTGAATTGGATCGTTCCTCCTGCACGCAGGAGCATGAGGAAGAGGAGGCAGGGGAAGAGATGGGAAGCCATATACATTAAGCAGCTTATACTAGGACAGGCAGATAGCTTGGGGACTCGGGGGATATGGTGGTGGGCAAAATGTATGTAGTAGCTGCTTATAATTTAAGCAGCAGACTGCAATCTGTGATACGTAGTGCTAGCGTGTGCCATCTGCTGCCGCCGCTGCCGCCGCTGCCGCTGCTGCCGCTGCCGCTGCCGCCGCTGCAACGGGGAGCTCTGGGTTGGGGGGTGTTGCCGGTTGGGCTTGTGGGGAGGGAGACGGCGTTCCTCTGCTGTCGACTTCTCTCGGTATCCCAAGCTGTCTATCAAAAGCCTATCTTTTAATATATTTGTTTGTAAGAAAGCGTGGGAGACGAGACCCCAAGAAGGTATGCCGACCCTCACACTCGCACCCACCACCTCCTTCGTGGCAGCTTTTTTTGTTCCGAGGGGAGGGGAATTCTAAGCGGCTCCCTCTGCGTACCACGGGCGTCGGATTTGTAGTGCCCCGTGTGATAGATAGCCCGTTCAGTCTGGGCGGGTCCCAGTGGACCCCACACCACGTGTACATGTATGTATACGTATAAAAGTAAAAAGTATTTTTTTTGTGAACCTATGTAACCACAAAATATTCAACTGATTTAAATTGGAAGCCCTACACGTCCCTCGCCTGGATGTTGCCTCAGCCATCACCGCATTGACCGGAGGCACCTGTGATGAGAACTTTCAGTGAGAGCTAGTCCTCCATCCCCGCACCTCTCTCGCCGATCTGGTGACCCTAGCCCTGCGTCATGTAGAGTGCGAAGAAGTCCTCAGCACTTGCCACAGCACGACGGGCTTGGGTCGAGAAGGGGACAAGAAGTGACCATTTGAGCAAAGCTCGGGCCAGGGGAAAAGGCCGAATTGAGACGGAGACCACAGGGAGCCCCCTCGAAAATTCGAGCGGTACACGCCTCTGTCCGCCCTCGTCTATGAGATCTAGGAAGATATTAAGGGCTCGGGCCTTCTCTGCCAACCCGAGCCTATGAAGGCTAGCCCAAAGCGTTGCAGCCGCCGCAAGCATTGCCAGTTCCACAATGACCACGAACACCATACTGAAGATTGTCATCAGCTCAAGGGTGTGATCGAGCATCTCATCTGCCAGGGGCACCTATCTAGATACGTGTCCGAGCAGAGGGAGGATCGTGGCATCCCCTCAGAAGAAATTGACAACCACCCACGCGGAGTCCATATCAATGTTATTTCTGGCGGGGCGGCATCAGGAGGAGATAGTAGCCGAGGGAGAAAGCGTCACGCTAAACGGGCGAGCAGGGCCTCCGAGCCCCTCAAAGCCCCACCGGCGAGTGAGTAGCAGGCCCTGGTGTTCTCTGACCAAGAACTGGAAGGGATAACTACCCCGCACGATGATGCTCTCGTAATATCGGCTACTATAAACCATTGTAACATAGATAGGATATTGGTCGACAATGGTAGTGCCCCTGATGTACTCTCGTATGAATGTTTCCTTAAGATGGCTGAAAGCCTATCCAAGCTTTGCCCGATTTGAACCCCCCTCTGCAGGTTCAATGGCCAGGCAACCTATCCCGAGGGAGCCCTAAGCCTGCCGCTCACTATTGGTACCCCTCCCAAGACCGTCACGGTTATGGTTAACTTCATAGTGATTAAGGGGATGTCAGCCTATAATGCCATCTTCGGCCAAGGTATCCTCCGCCGAATGAAGGCCGTGCCCTCCACTTATCACCAAAAATTGAAGTTTCCTACATGCTATATTTTTGTAAAATAAACTAGGCACACTATATTTTAGACCGTGAAACTAGCGTAACAGGATATATAAACAGTGATATTTAAACATGATATATTTGAATCCCGTAAAACCCATGTAACAGACTATGTAACAGGCTATAGTTGATCTACTTAAAAACCCGTGTAACATGAACTAAACTGTAGCTAATCATGCTTGTTACACTATTTTAACTACTGGTTAGGCCAGATCTTGAGAAAACCTACCTGTTGGTACGGTTAACAAGGTATAATAGCAGAATAGAATAGGAATCCTAGCCTTCCACGTTCTCTGCAGCCAAGCTCCTAGTAGCAGGACGTGGTACGTAGGATGAAGATACCTTCTTGTCTCCTGCACGTGAAGAGAATAAATGAGATCTCTCTTCTACAGGTGGAGACGAGAAAAGGCACAGATAACTTTCTCTTCAGCGGCAGGAATGGTAGTATAGCAAGTTGACTGTAAGGGTCATCTATGTTGGATGGTGGGAGTTGTTTATGGGGAATAAATCGTAAGGGTCCATTGAAAACCAGATCTGAAAATCTTGCTGTGTATGTTCCCTTGGGGGTCCATTGCCAGCAAAGGTAGGCTGTTGGGAAATGGTGCCCTAGTATAGGGCGCCCTTTAATCAATGCCCTAGTGTAGGGGTGCCCATTAGTTGGGTGGGTCCTTGGTTCCTGGAATTAGTGCCCTTGCAATGGGCGCCCATTCCTTTCGCTTTAGACAAATGATGGCCCCTTCACGTGTCGACTTAAAGGTGTACATATATATTAATATATATAGTGATTGGTGGCCCCCTGAAGTAAATAGCGCCCTTCCATGGGGTCTTTGTTTAGGGAAATAGCACCCATGCATGTGGGCACTATATCCTCTGGTCATTCTTATTTTTTTTGAAAGGGTAATGGAAATGGCGTTTGGGAGATGGGTACCCTTCTGTGAATGGTGCCCTAGTTAGGGGAGCTATTTCTCTTTGGATTTTACACCGCGGCCTTGTGAAGGGAATTAGCGCCCTTGCACAAGGGCTCTATTCTGTTAAATGGCGCCCTTGTAAGGGGTGCCCTTTCCCTTGGTGTTGGAAAAGTGAAAACCCCAATACGTGTGATGAACTTTCAAGCCATATATTCAGAACTTATCAAGCAATCAAGCAATTCAAACCAAAGTCACATTAATCAAGGATCAATTAAAGTAAGTCATTCAATTTCTTCATTGATCAGATCTGTATATATGCAAATCATGTAAATTGAATTTAAGACTTTAGCAAGCAAGATCTTCGTCAAAACAAGTCGGGGCACAACAAAATCCAAAGGGGAATCAACTTGCAAAAGCTCACGGACTGGACCATGAGTGCCTTAGAAGGGTTGATAGATGATGATCATTTAGAAGGACTCATGAAGGGATTCACAATCTATTTAGCCAGAGCTCTCCTCTTCCCTTGCACTAACAATATCGTAGAGGAAGATCAATTTGGTGCGATTTGTGGACTTTGGGAGGGCAAAAGTGTGGGACCTGCCATCCTTGCCTACCTTTACAGTGGTATCACATCTTCCAACATGGGTCGACGCCCTTATGAGTGCATGCTTCTTCTCAATTGCTGGATTGATCTCCATTTCAAATTTGATCACAACGAGGAGGCACGGACTACTTCCAAGATCTTCCAGTAAAGCCCCCTTTATTATATGGCCGATGTGTTGGGCTTTACTGGGAATGTGGCTAATCGTAGGCCCCGGCTGAAGACACGCGAAGACTGGCGCACTCACTTCAATACCATGGTGCAAGACATGTTTACTCGCGCACTGACATGCTTATTTCTGCGTAAGCTAGTCACGAGATCCTCTCTTACTGCGAAACTCCAACTCATTGGTGTAACTGAATTTATCCTTTATAATGCGCACTAGTGTTATTCTCAAATTGACCTCCCTCGCCATTCTTTTCCTATACTCTCCGACCTTCCTGTGATTAAGGAAAGGGATCTGGGCACGACAGGGGATTCAAAGGTCATGAAGGCGATTAAAGCATCGTAGAAGACAAGCATTCCACAGAAGGTGATGGTGCATGTAGAGGAAGACTCGGAGCTGCGAAGAGCTTATGTAATAGAGCTGGGAAATTGAGGCCCGAAGTGCCTAAACCCTAATGTAGCTCATTTTCGTTTCAAAGAAATAAACATGAGACCTTAATGCATGGGATTTTCACCTTCTCTTGTCCCTCCTCCTTTTTTTTGAATTGAGCCCTTCAATATGTGTATTTGATAGTCCTATCGGGTATATCTGGTATCCGGGATCTAGGTCATCACACTCCCTCTGTACATTTGCTGGGAACTATGGTCTCTTCGCAATCATCGATAACAAGCACCCATGGATCCCGGCTGCTATTGACCGGATTACATCCCAGCTTAAACTAATTTTATCTACTGCCAAGTCTGTTCTGGACAGCTATGTAGATATGGGGACCCTTGCTCATTTCAGGCTGAAACCAAACTTCCATAATAACAAATGGCAGATTATCACCTGGCTCCCTCGACCATTCCATAATCTGAAGCTCAATATAGATGGAGCCTCGAGAGGAAATCCGGGTACCACTAGAGGAGGCATTATCCTGAGAGATCACTGTGGAAAAATGATTGTGGCAGGTTCATTCTTCTATGGCTATGTTAATAGTCTGGCGGTCGAGTTCCTTGCTGTTCTCAAAGGCCTCAGGCTCTGTCATGCTCTCAATCATCCCGTCCACTGCCTTGAGGTGGACTCACAAGTTCTTCTTGGCATCATCAGAAACTGAACCAAGATCCGTTGGAAATTCTTGGATCTCTATGAGGAGCTTTGGGATTTGTTAGACTGGTTTGCTCCCACCTTTCAACACATTTGCAGGGAGGGAAATCAAGTGGCTGATTTCTTTTCTAACCATGCATGTGACAGTGGTTCGCAGCAGCTGTTTTTCAATGAAGAGTCTATCCCATGGAAGGCAAAAGGGCTGCTTAGGCTTGATCGGCTTCACATTAGCGCCATTAGGGAGATTGGCTACTAATTTCACTCTTCCCCCTCTGTTTCTATTTTTCTTTCCTTGTCCATCCTCCCCTCGATTGCTATTCTGGCTTGAGGGTATGCCCTCTTGCCTTGCAGGGGTATGCCCCGGTGATTGTGTACAAATGATTCATTAATATGAATTCCATTGCCATTGCGACACCTAGTGGAGCGGGCCCTTCCGTCCCCTCTGGAGAAGGGTGCGCACCCCAGGTGTTTCTTTGGTCATTTATCAAAAAAAAATCTTAGTTGTAGTTTGATTACCAGTCTCCATTGTAATTCATATTCCTTGTTGATATTTGTGATTGATATTTCTCTCACCACATCCCTAAGCTGGTCTGTCTGAAATATAAACTTTGGACTGAAGTCAAGTTAGTGATGCAATGCTAACGGCCCTATTCTTTTATCTAACGAAAAACACTCACACACAACAGAGAGAGCAAACCACACAGGGAGACACACAATTTTTAAGGTGGTTCAGTCTCAACCTTGAGACCTACATCCACCCCTCACTGAACCAGTGAGGCTTCCTATTGCCACGTAGCTTGAAAGATGAGGAACAAATCCTCAAACAACAGCGGAGCTTCACAGTTTTCCTTAGAGAGGAATAGATCCCCTTATAGCTAAGCATCACAGCTTGCGAAAGGGCACACTAGGCCCAACCACCACAGACTGATACACATACAACCTATCTTCCTACGGACAAGGTAGGGATGATACTACTGCGTCTGAGTTGCACAATGAAAAGGAGAAAGTGAAAATCCTTAAGAACAGACAAGAGTATATCAATGGGACACAAGACTAAAAGTTCTTGTCTGCAAACTAGAATGCTTCATTGAAGCTTCCAGATGGACGACCTCTTCTCCAGATGACGTTCCCTACAAATGAATGAAGAACTTCTTCTTCACTGAAGGCTGGAAATGTGGGTCTTCCTTTGCTCACAGATGAGCCAAAAGAATTGACAAAGAGCTTCTACTTCCTTGAGCTTGCCTCACTGGGAGGATGGGCTTTTCTTCTCTCTAATGAACAAGGTTGCTATTCAAACCTGACATCTTCGAGCGTGCTCCCTTCACTTTTACTTTTTTAGCTCTCTCACAGTCTCATCTTCTTCCTCCTTGTACTCTCCTGTATGTCAACTCTTACATCCCCAAAAACTTCCTCTTCTGCATGCAGGGTACCAAGCATGTAGCACTTGATATGGCAGCTAGATATCTGGGCCGTCTAGATCCATAGGAACTTCTAGATCGTAGGAAGAGTGGCCACTGATTGGCTCAAAGGAGATAAGGTACTTTGCCATCTCATTGGCTTGCAAGTTCTCTTCATGAAGTACACAATGGCTTGAAGCTTTTTCCCAAACACGAGGGGCATGTGATGTGGCACAGCCCAACTGATGCAACGACACTCCTAGGACCGAAGCTCCACAAGCATACAAGCTCTCGCAATGGCTCACCGCGTGGCCTAGCTCACTCGACTCACCCTATGGTTTCGTTGGTAGCTGCAGTCATGCCGATGTTGCCGTTGGCCGCTGTCGTCACCGTACCGCTACCGCTGGTGCTGATCGCTTGCCCGGAGTTAATGGCGACATTACCGGTGCTGCCATTGACGCCACCCGCCAGCGTGATGTCGTTGGCGCCAGTAGTGACCATGGTGACGCCGGTACCCGCAACACTGCCGCTGCCTGTCACTGCCAAGTTGCCGCCAGTGGTCGTGATCGAGACCAGACCGGTACCGCTGTTGACCGCACCAGTCACATTCAACCCGCCCGTGCTGTCGTTGATGGTCGTGGCGCCGTTGCTCGCGAACGCCCCCAGGTTGCTAATGGTATTGGCCCCGCCCAACGCGACGGTACTCGTAGTACTACCCGCCAGCGTACCGGTGTTGATGATGCCGGTCTGCGTCACCGCTCCGGTGACGTCGCTACCTACACCAATAGTAGTAGTCCCCGTAGCACCCGTGGTGACATTACCCAAGGCCACGGTAGTCGCGTTGCGGATGATGGTCGCGGACGCATTATTACTGGTAGTGGTCAGCGCACCCGCCAGATTGACGGCCGCTGCTCCGCCATTCACCAGTATGTTGCCCGAACCGCCGTTCACCGTGCCGCCGGTGCTGGTGACGCCGGTACCGTTCAGGGTGACGCCCACGCCTGTGATGTTGTTGCTGGCTAACGCGAGATTGCCGCCAGTGGTGGTGATACTGGTCGCGCCCGTGCCGCTGTTGATGGTGCCGGTGACGTTGAGGCCGCCTGCGCTGTCGTTCACAGTCAGGTTGCCGTTGCTGCTGAAGGCTCCCAGGTTGGTCAGCGTGTTGGCACCACCCAGAGTGACGCTGTTGGTGGTGGTGCCTGTCAGGGTGCCGGTGTTGATGATGCCGGTCTGGGTCACGGCGCCGGTGACATCGTTGCCTACCCCTATGGTGGTGACGCCGGTGCCGCCGGTGGTCACGTTGCCCAGCGCCACGGTAGTGGCGTTGCGGATAGTGGTCGCCGTGCCGGTGTTGCTGGTGGTGGTGAGTGCGCCTGCCAGATTGACGGCACCTGCGCCTGCATTGATAAGAATGTCTCCAGAGCCGCCGTTCACCGTGCCGCCGGTGCTGGTGACGCCTTCTTTTGTTTGCAAAGTCCATACATGTTTCTCTCTTATTGCAAAGTCCGTGCATATCTTAATTCCATGCAAAATCATAAGTCCGTGCATTGATTGAGTCCGTGCATGTTTCTTCCGAACTAAGTCTGTGTAGTTTTTTCGTTTGGGCACATGAAGTCTGTGCACGTTTTCTGGAAATGAAGTCCTTGCACATTTGGTTGAAGTGAGTCCGTGCATATTCTCTTAGACCAAGTCTGTGCACATTTTCTGGAAATAAAGTCCTTGCACATTTGATTGAAGTGAGTCTGTGCATATTCTCTTAGACCAAGTCCGTGCACATTTTGTTAAAAAACAAGTCAGTGCACATTTTGTGAGTGCTCAAGTCCGTGCACATTTTTTGAGTGCTCAAGTCCGTGCACATTTTTTGAGTGCTCAAGTCCGTGCACATTTGTGAGTGCGCAAGTCCGTGCAGGTTTCACTTAGCGTCTCAACTTGCGTCTCATTTAGTTGTGAGTGCGCAAGTCCGTGCAGACTGTGTCTGTGTCTCATGCATTTGTGAGTGCGTAAGTCTGTGCAAATTGTGTCTGCATCTCAACTTGCGTCTCATGCATTTGTGAGTGCGTAAGTCCATGCAGATTGTGTCTGCGTCTCAACTTGCGTCTCATTCATTAGTGAGTGCGCAAGTCCGTGTAGATTGTGTCTACGTCTCAACTTGTGTCTCATTCATTTGTGAGTGCGCGAGTTCGTGCAGATTTCACTGAGCATCTCACAGAGTATCTCACTAAGCATCTCATGTTCATAGCAAGTCCGTGCATGATGTTTCAACTTTATATATAAGTCCGAACATGTTGTTCAACTCAAGCCCATGCACTTTGTTTATATATAAGTCTGAACACGTTGTTCAATAAATGTTTGAGCACACACTGTAGCCAAGTCAGTGTATGTCTAACTTAGCCATATAAGGTTCGAGCATACACTGTAGTAAAGGCAGTGCTTGTCCAAGCATACACTGTAGCTAAGTCAGTGTATATCTGCCTTGCCACATACAAAGTCTAAATATTTTTTCCAAACCTTAGCACATGACAAAGTCCATGCTATTTTTCCTTCTATTCTTAGAATATGTTTTAACTATCCTGAACTGAAGTATTCCCACCTTCCACTTCCAACTCCAATCCTACCCCAACCTAGACCCCCACTACTTCCACTTCCAACCCCAACCCAATTCTGACCTTACTCACCACCCCGGGTGCACCATGCACCGACCATTATCACTCCACCCATCGTAGACTTTCCTACCCCATGCATTTGAACCTTTAAACATAAAATATCGTGAGTAAAACAAAGAGTATATTCATTACTCATTTATCTAAGAATTCAAATAAACATACCCGTAGCAAGTGGTGGGGGCGGTGTACTCTGTGTACCTAGCGCGGAGACATAAAATATCGTGAGCAAAATAAAGTGTATATTCACTACTCATTCATCTAAGTGATGTGCGGAAGGATAAGATGTAGAGGGGGGTGAATATATCCCCTGATTAAAAACGGTGCCCAGATTAAAATAACAAATATGGTGCTACCCAATCTTAAAACAGAATGAATAATATGTTAACATGAGTTTGCATACAACATATTGTAGATAGATGAATGTGCCACTCTTAAATAAGCAATGAAGTGGATACCAATGCAAGTAGGTATATCACCTCAGAAATGATTAAGAATGCAATAAAAGGACTAAACTAACACACGCTGTGGGCATGGAGCAATGATGTAAATGAGATAAAAGGAAACACACGTTGTAGGCATGGAGCAACTAAAAAGAAAAAGCAATGAATGACTAGCAAAGAGGTGATAAATACCCAAAAGCAAGGATCATGATTGCCACCAAAGTATGTAATGCAGAAAGAACCGCAGTACGTACCTTTAAAAGAAGATGAATGAAGGCACACTCGCGAGTGGGATGAAATCCAAGTACAGGAAATAAAATGGTCATTCTAGTGGCCACCAAAAGAATAAGACGGTCACTGACTGGCCGCAACCGTGAGCAAGGAAGAAGCCCAACACAGAACTGGAGACGGTTCCCGAAAGGCTGCTACTGAGATAAAACTTTCACGCCTCGAGCACGGAAGGAACCTGGAGGGCGCGAGGAGTTTATATCATTCATGTCAATTAGAGCATTAAGAATTTCGACAACGATAAAGTGCGCAATAAATTAAGACATCACTAACAATCAATCTGATACCATCAATACTAAATCATATAACCATAGTGTCAACAAAATGAAAGTATGAGTCTGAGGGTGCCAAATCTCTACCAACACACCCATGGTTGCCCAGTCCATATAAATTTTGTCGTAATGCTTGGTGTGAACCACAAGCCCTTGAAGGTTTCATTTTGTGATAATGGTCCTCATGCCAATTGTAATATTGGAAGTGAGTTTTGAAAGCCAAGACAACTTGGAAAATCTCCGTGGGCCCAGAAATAGAGGGTATGGCTGAAAAGAAAAGGGAGGAGAATAAGGAAATAGAAAATTCATATAGAAGAAGTGGAAGGAAAGAGGTGCCGACTTACCATCTGTGAATCAATCCTCTCACTCAGGTGACCCTCGATATCAGTGAGTCTCTTAAAACCATTGCTAGGCCTGCTCCTCTTAGCGGGGTAGGAGGATTCACCTTCCATCTCGAAAAAGCCAAAAACTCTCCTCTCCCTCTCCTCCTTCTTCAAACCTCCTTAGACCTTTTTAATGCCCTTTCCTAGGCCAAGGGGAGGGGGAGTATTTATAGAAAGGGAGAGACCAAGAAATAATAAAAAATATTAGAGTTGCCATCTTTGACTTTGTCAAGGCAGTTTCATCTTGTTGTGATACTTCTGTGTGCTGATCTACTTGAATAGTTATATCGAATAGAGTGATTCTGTCTGGTTGTGTGTGGTGTTATCTATTGAGTGCAGGTTGTTATGTACATTTATAAATATATTAAAAAAAGAGAAGAAGAAGAAGAAGAAAAAAAAGTGGTACCGTTGTTTCGGTGTCATTGTATCGCCATGTCTAACCTTCAGTCACTAGGATGACTGAACCCTCATGTCATGCATTTTACTATATGGTATCTACGCTACTAGAGCATGTCAAGGATCTTACGACTTGAATGAATATGAAATTTGAGTTCTCCTCTAACAAAAATAGTGATAATTTCAGTGGAGTTTGGGTTGTACGGATAGGCCGTTGAATTGTGAAAGTTTGGGGATGATGGTTTCACTCATTGGGTCAGTATGTGGATAAACGAGCTCATCGAATAGGTATCCTGACCCTTGCTTAGCAACTTAATAGTATTATCCTTGGCTATGTTCTGTTTGAGTTTGTTTTACCTTTTCCTTTAAACCCAGCAGGCATTCATGTAGGACTTTGTGCATTTAAAACAATAAACATGCATTGGCATAATTAAACACAGGTATAGCAAAGCTGTAAAACCTGTCTAAGCAGTTCAAGCGGCTAACTACATGCCAATTTAAATGTAAATATTAGCATTAGGAGCTAAATCTACCAATAGAATAAACTTCAGCTAACCGAGTGATAGGAAGAAGGAAAGAACACCCACTAGAAGGTAGAAACCAGATGCGTCCACTAACGGCTTATACTACGTCTCAAGTAACTCACGTGGCTAGAGTCTCCAAGTGAGAGGCGTAAAAGTACCAAATAAAGTAACTAGTTAGAGTAACACCCGTTGGTGTCAGTCCAAGCCTCTGACCACGTGTGTATACACTAACTCCTGCCTGAGCTAGGCTCTCTAGCTAGTTTTCCCTCTTAGTAGGATGCTACTATTGGACGAGGGCCCACGGAACTAGCTTAAAAACCATGTATTGGGAATGCCCCTCCACCTCTTCCAGGTGGGCCGACACTAGGGGTCGTTGGGCTACAACTAGTGATTTTGTCACAAGGAAAGAGAAAGTACTCTACTGGGATCTAAAAGTAAGTCATTGTATTACAAAATAACTTAAACATGACGTATATGCAAGATAGAATGCATTAGGATATGAATTTACAACTTTTAGAATGCCAGAGAATGTAACGCATCAACACTGCCCCATCACAGGCTGTGACAGTCTAGGGTAGCTGCACTACAAGACTGTGACGTGCCACCCTAGGGCCGTTAAGCTTACCCAAACTAGTGAAAATCCACAGTTTCTACAAGAATGTAACGTACCTATAGGGGCACGCTACAAGGCTGTGACGGTCGCACGACTGACCGTCATGCCAACCACTTATCTAAGTTAAACTAAGACAAAGGGGCTATAACGGTCGAATGCTCGACCGTTACACAAGCTGTGATGCACCTCTATTGGTCCGCCACAGTAACATAACGCACCCTATTAGGGGCATTACAAGTCTGACAGTCACTGGGATGACCGTCACACCGTCTGGGTTGCGAATGGGTTCCGTTTGAAACTAAAACACCTCCCGGTAGACCAAAATCGATGGGATTCACTTCTAAACCTGTTTCCCTGCCAACACATGCATCCATAACATCATTCTACGTACATATAGTGGCCTACAAATGACAGTAGGACCAGTGAAAAGATATTTAGAAGGTAAATTCAGAAAGTACATTTTAAGGTAATCAAATGCTAGAAATGGAAGTAAATCACTGTGAACAAATGCATAGATCATATGAAAAGATGCTTATAAGATGCAAATAAAGTTCCCGCATGAAGAAACTTTCACTTGCAAGAGCCAGCCAAAGTGGACTAGTGGCAATGGAGGTAGGAGAAGAAGGGATGCTTCTCAATTAGGTCAGCCTATACCTTCAAATCCGATGGAGGCCTATGTCATCACTTTGCCTCATAGATCTAGGACCATAAGAGTCCTTTAAAAGTGAAGGTTCTTATCTGGAGGATCTCGCATGGGAGGCTACCAACTTGTGACAGGCTTGCACCTCTTCTACACCATATAGTCATCAAGTCGCTTATGTGGAGAGGAGGATGAGACCTTGAATCACATCTTCACAAGATGCTCCTACTCAAAGGAGGTCTGGGCTAAAGATCACAAGTAGGACACATGGTGTTATTGGCACGCAGGTGAGTGTCGAGCATCGGATTGGGCAATGGCACAGAAATTGGAATCTGAAAGGGGACAAAGTTATTTGGTTGCTCATCCTTCACGCTACCTTGTGCGCTTTATGAGGAGAAAGAAACAACAAAACTTTCAAGGGAGAAGCTAGAGCAGTGGGCAAGGTGGTGTCTTCTATTTATGAGAGAGTGACAGAGTGGGCGGAGCTCCTTTGTAATGTGAATTCACACAACTCTTCTATTTTTGCTTTGTTGGGGGGTTAGTGTGGGTCACACAGCCTTGGTGTCGACCGTTCTTGCTGTAAAGGGACTTTTCGAAACACAATGATTGTACTTGTACATCCTTTTTTTATTTAAATACAATAGTGGTACCACCCACTTTCAAAAAAAAAAACTTTCACTTGCAAGGCTTAAATCTAATACAAGGAAGATCCCTCATCTTCATCCTCCCATCCCATTCATATTTCTCGTCAATCTTAGTTCTGAAGGCACTAATGCACCCCTTCAAGATCTACCTCTGCCTCAGTATTATTTTATCATTTAGCATATCAATTCAGATTCACTCACCATTAGTGAAACAATAATTGATGCCTGCTATACGTACAAAATAATGTCTCGAGATCTGATGGTGGAAAAAAAAGGAAAAAATATCCATAATTTGGGGATCGGATCTCGAGACGTTACAGAGTGGTATCAGAGCACGAGAGACAAACCATGGTTACAACCATTCTAATTGTCCAAGTAGTAGAAGGAGGGGTAGGCTAGAGTGAAAAAAGTAGGGTATATGTATAACCCATTTTCAATAAACCCTCACAGGTAACAATTGAAACCATGAGGATTTAAGGGACATATTAAGTTAGGTTCTAATGAATACCTATGTATAGGTTGACCAAGGAGCATCAGATGATGGGCAAAAGGCCTAGGCGGGCAGAAGGAAGGCAGGGCAAGGAAAAGGTGGCACATTAGGAGTCGGTACCAAGGAACAGGCTGGGTGTTCCAGTCTGTGTCCATTGTTGGCGCATCCATCCATGGTAGGAGTGCTGGAGGACAGAGGGCAAATGCTATGAATGCAGTGAGTCCAGACATTTTACGAGGGACTGCCCTAAGAAGGGTCAGCAAAAGCCAGTACCACCGCAGGAGAAATCTGATGGAAATTAGACAATGTCAGATGCTATTTTCAGCATCATAGATTCTTGAGTGTAAATTGAAGAGGTTGTCCTTTACTCATGGTTATCCCAACTTTAGGTCTATTAGGCCTTCTAAATTGATAAAGGATATACAATCCTTCATTCCATCCACTATTAAGTATTTCCCCCCTTTTTCCAAGGTGTAGAGCAAGGAATTGAAATAATTAATTACGTTAAATGCAGAGTTAGAGTGATGACCCATTTTAGTTTGCAAGTCGCATAATGAGCTAAATCTTAGACTCAAACTGATAAAAACCCTAAAAGTATACACTGTGTGGCATATGTTGTAGGTTACAATTATTTTACGTGTGATGATATTCAATGAGCCTTTGAAACACAGCTTGTGCATTACACATGTAAGCTTCCTTTCCAGAATAGAAGAGGGTCAACTGATCATTAATGTTTGAATTAGGAAGTAAGACAAGCAAGCTTAAACCAAAAAAATATATATAATCCTACTTGAGATAGTTGCAACAGAGAGGGTTGTCCAGGATACCATCATGATCTGGTTAAGATATTTGACATCCCTATACTTCTGGCCTCTGTCACCCACTTTCCATATTCTGATGTCAGTGCTTTTCTTAGCTGAGGTGGTGAGGTAGATGTTCATGGTTAGAATTTTCCTATAATTGCTGGAGGTGACTACTGGTTTGAAGGTTAACTTCAATAAGAGCCTACTTGTTGGGGTTAACATGGAGGACATGCCACTCCAGACGGCAACATGCAATCCTGGGCTGCCAAATAGGAGCTTTCCACATTTCCTATTAGGGTCTCCCCCTCACCCCAGGTGCTCTTCGGTGTACTAATTGGATTCCTATTATCCATAGATATGAGGCTAGACTAGTTGGTTGAAAGGCGAGGCTACTATCTTATAGGGGCAAATTAGTTCTTTGCAGATCTGTTTTGGACAGCTTACCTACCTACTTTCTCTCCGTGTTTCATATCCCAAAGACTGTGGTGCAGAAGATTGAAACCATTCAGGGAAAGTTCTTCTGGCATGGGAGTGGGGGGAGGTCATAGTAGTCAAGGCGGGCGCCTAGGTGTCGCCTAGGCGCCGCCTAGGCATTCACGCGGGGTTGAAGGGGCGAGGAGTCTGCCCGCCTTCAAATTTGTTGAAAAGGTGAATCGGGCGGTTGCCTAGGCGGGCTAGGTGCCAAGGCGGCCGCCCGATCACTTGACCCGATGGACCCATTCACCCGTGTAACCCCCTGATCCGACCCATTTGGGTTTAAGCGGGTGGATCCAGCATTTAACACCCCCCCCATGGTCAACCACGCATTCGACCTCCCCTTTCCCTTTGTCTCCCCCCTCGATCTGCCTCCTCTCCCAGTTCCAACCCTAGGTCGCCACCGTGGTCTCCCTTCGTCATCGCCTCGTTGGTCACCTCACCCACCAGTGGATCACCATCTCCTTTGACGCCATCACCGCTGTCTTGTGCCGCAGGAGTCTCGTCCGACGCCATCTCCCTCCTTCGTCGTCATCTCGTTCGACGCCATCCCCTCATCGGTCACCTCCTTCGTGGCTACGACATCTACTATAGGCGTCAGAGGAGCTATCATATCTGATAAGTCCCACACCACAGTCCCTCCCCCCTCTCTCTCCCCCACAGTCCCTCCTCTCTCTCCCTCTCTTTATCTCTCTCCCCCACGGCCCCTCTCTATCCGAGGCCCAATGGTGGGTCTAGTTCGTGGAAAGGCAAAATGCCGAAGAATGAGGACAAAAAGCCTGGCCCGATTGTACCATTTAAGGGCGTGTGCAAGTATTGTGACCGTCCCGATCATAAGATGGAGGAGTGCTGGCGTAAGCTAGGCGCCTGTCTGTGTTGTGGTAGTAGGGACCATCGTATTCTAGAGTGTCCCCTCTTATCAGATCAAGTTCCCCCGATGAAGCCACAAGGAAATAAGAAGTCACAGGGCAAGCTCTAAGCCCTACAAAAAGATAATGCAGGAACGACTGAGGAGGGTGGACTTGTTGAAGGTACCCTTATTATTCATGATAAGCCAGCATTTGTTCTTTTTGATACTGGAGCAACTCATTCTTTCGTTTCTCAAAAATTTGCTAAGTTTTTACCTGTGAAGCCCGTTTTGATGAATTCTCCATTAGAAATTTCAACACCTATTGGTTCCAGTTCAGCAATTAAGTATTTCTATCCTTCTAGTAAGGTCATGATTAATGAACAGAATTTGCCAACTGATTTAGTTTGCATGGACATGAAAGATTATGATGTAATATTAGGAGCAGATTGGTTGGCTAAGCATGAGGTCAATGTCCATTGTAGTTCTAGTTCAGTGTCTTTTTTTGGATACCCTGGAATTTCTTTTGTAGGGGTTAGGCACCACAAGTCCGTGCCGTTTATTTCAGCCCTTCGAGCTGATAAGTTGATGAGGAGAGGATGTTAGACTTTCCTAGCCTTTGTTTATGTGACCCCTGAGAAGAAGATTGTGATAAATGACATTCCTGTTGTCCGAGATTTTCCAGATGTTTTTCCTGAAGAATTACCAGGACTTTTGCCTGAGAGGGAAGTTATCTTCTCCATTGATTTAATTCCTGGCGCGACCCCTATTTCTAGAGCTCCTTATCGTATGTCTCCTGCGGAGCTGAGGGAATTGAAGCAACAGTTAATAGAATTGCTTGAAAAGGGGTTCATTCGTCCAAGTGCATCCCCGTGGGGAGCCCCTGCATTATTCATGTAGAAGAAGGATGGTTCGATGATGTTGTGCATCGATTATCGGCAATTGAACCAGTTGACTATCAAGAACAAATATCCATTGCCGAGGATTGACGAATTATTATGATAGTGGCTTTAGCCAGAATGGCTAAGCCGAAAGATAGAATAATGGAAAACCATGATAGCAGCTTCGGCCGGAATGGCTAAGCCGAAAGCTAGAATAGCTAAAAATTATGATAGCAATTTTGGCCAGAATGGCTAAGCCAGAAGATAGGATAATTGACAAATTGTGATAGCGGCTTTGGCCAGAATGGCTAAACCGAAAGAGGAGGTAGCTGGAGAATTGTAATAGCGGCTTTGGCCGGGACGGTTGAGCCGGAGGACGAGATAACCGATAAATTGTGATAGCGGCTTTAGCCGGATGATGGAATGGCTAAAAATGTATAATAGCGACCTCGGTTGTCATGGCTGAGTCGGGGAATAAAATAGCTGGAAGTTGTGAGATATATGGTAGTGGGCTTCAGCTTAGGTGGACGAGCCGAAAAATGAGATACTTGAAATACATGATAAGGTGTTGAGTTTGACAACAAAGATAGCTGACTTTGATTGTACGTCAAAGGTCAGCAGATAGGATAGCGGATCTTGGTAGGATGTCGGACTCGGAAGCAATTTGAAATTGATGTTGCCTCGACGGACTGTCGAAGACAACCCATGCATCTGACCCAGACGGGAGGTCTGCGTCAAAGGTAGAATCTAGATGTCAACCTGACAATATGTCAGAGCTGACAAACCTTGCTCGGACGGTAGGTCCGGGACAAGGGTAGAATACAGGCGTCGACCCGACGAGATGTCGAAATCAACAAACCTTGCTCAGATGGGAGGTCTGAAACAAGAGCAGGATATATAAATGGGCATTAACTCGACAGAACGCCGAAATCAAGCAACTCAGCGAAGACGTGGGGTCTTGGCTAAGGGTAAAACCTAGCCGGCTGACGAGGGCTAAGAATGGTACCCTCCAAAAGTACTTCTGGTACAGACCAGTCCCTAGTGCGGGTTGTGTTGTACGGCGGGGACTATTGATAGATTTGACTATTTTGTTATAGCGCCGGTGGGGTTAGGGATTAACATCTGAGAGCTCTGCCAAGGCGGGGTGCCTTGAGCCAGAGGGAAAGGGTTTATGGGCCTAGCTTGGTGGCAATACTTAAGAGCTCGATGCAGACGGAGTGCCTTGCACCGAGGAAAAGCTTATAATGAAGAAGAAAAAATTTTGGTTTTGTGAAAATGCGAATGTGAATGCATGATTATGAATGTGAATGTGTGAATGGGAATGTGTGGATGTGAATGTGTGGATGCATGATCGTGCGAATGGATGATTGTGTGAATGTGAGTGTGAATGTGAGTGTGAATGTGAACGTGTGAATGGGAATGTATGAATGTGAACATGGTAATAGATGTAGAATGGAGCGATGGACGTGTGTGTGGAATGCAGGAGAGACCGGCAGGTTTGATCAAACAGAGAGGGAACAAACAGATGATCATCGTGCAACAGAACATTTAAGGGATCACCTTAAGACCGTTAAGTAAGCATAACGGACCATTGTCCATGTATTATACCCAACAGAGTGAAGGCGGTTGACAGCCAGAGTTTAACGGACCAACTTGAGAGCGTTATGAGACTATAACGGGTCCATGATAGACCGTTAAATGAATCAGTAGCAGAGTTCGATCGGGACTCTCTAAAGGACATCCGAAGTTGAATAGAAATGGGCCTAATCCCTGCTAGAACCCTTCTAGACCTAGGATAGGACTTCCTAACCATAATATCCATGTTTAACACCAACATCAAGCCTCTATAAGTAGGAATCAAACCCCAAATTTGCAGCTCACTTTTTTCCTCTGCTACAAGTTCAGAAAACCCAGAAAATAGCCAGGAACACTATGAAGAGAAGCTTTGGAGCCTTTGCCATGGAGGAAAGGGTCTACACCGGGCCCAAAGTAACTAGGAAGGACCATGGAGAACTCCAAAGGTTAACCTGCATCCCCAAGCACCTGAGTTCACACCCTCCAAGAGAGGTAAGTCATCAAAAAGATTCAATTTTTTCTGTACTTCCTACTCTCTCATGACTCTCTTCTCTTTTTCTTTTCTCCTTTATTTCTTCTCCAGGTTTTTCCTAGCCCAAGGTGTTACTCCAACCTGAAGTGGGTGGCTCCCATGATCAGAGAACTCCCTTTAGAGGTCCTATCAATCCTAAGGGCATGGCATCTTCAGCCTTTAGTTGTCTTAGGTAAGAACTTTTAGAAATTACACTTGGATTGGGCAAGCATTTCTGCCCTTATAGAATTATGACATCCCCAAACTCATACTTTATCTTCCCTTTATCCCCGATTATAATTCTACCTTAGTGAATTTGGTTATATTGTTCGCTCATCATGATAGATTTCATACCCTTTATGTGTTTTAAAACCTATTTTCTGTTTATGCTTCTTTCATGCCAAAACATATACTCTCATATTGATGTTATATTTTCAAATGCTTCATGAACTTGTTTTATTACTGTTGATCGTTGTTTTGTCACGATCTCTTCTTATCTCTAGTCTTTCTTAAGTACATGGCGCGTACCCCAGTGCGTGGCCATTAGTTACACTTTGCACTTATAGGTACACCTCTTGGACTTGTGATCCTCTCTGTTGGATATTCCTTCCATCGGACTAGGTGATCTTGTTTCAAGGCCTCTGTAAGTCTCTGCGAGTCTGGGATTCCCACTAAGCTGCCGAGCTGGTTGTACCCTCAAAGTCCAATGAAGTAGAATGCACTTATCATACCACTGGTTTTTCTAAGTCCTGGATAGTCGAGGCCATCGGGCGACCGCTAATGTAAAGTAGCGGTCATCCCGTGACCGCGTTATGCCAGTTCCCTTACTGCGTCGACCCTTTCCTTGTTCTGGTGTCGAATCTGCCTAGAAACGGTCTTGACCTGACCGCCTATTCATGATAGCGGTCCTGGCATGATCGTGTATATCTAGAAACGGTAGAGAGATGACCGCATTCTGTCTAAATGCTGTCTAACCCGAGGTTTGACCTTAGGGTTGGTTTTCCTAAGTTCCCAAATGGTCTATTAATGGTCTGGAACTCCATACTTTATTCAAAAGCTATCTAATGGATTATGGGAATCTAAGAACATGTTGTTATGCTACCGGATTCCTTCTGTAGCGTGACCTTGTCTTAATTCATCTTTGAACTCTCATGATCTTATATTGGTGAGTTCTTTACCTTGATTACATTATCTATGGTTAAAGTGAATACTATTGGCCGAAATGTTATTATTTTCTCATGGAAGTAGCTTGATCTGTAACTTGAAGATGCGAGCGGGCACGGACAGTGTCCAAGGGCTCCATGCTAGCCCCCTCGGTAAGTGCTGAAAACCATGGGGTACGATGAACATTGACGTCGCATTGCGCCGAGAGTACTTTTTTTATAGACGGGTGAAATCCATGAGACAATCTGTAAAATAATCGTTTACTTCTCTCTCCTCTCTCTCTCTCTCCCCTTCTCTCTCTCTCTCCCATCTCGCACACCTCTTGTCCCGCCGGATGGCCACCTGGAAGCCTCCGTCGGATCAACTGCCTGGCCACCTGGAAGCCACCGCCGGATCAACCGCCTCAGAACTCCTCCCACCGGATCGCGTCCTCAGCTGCGCTGCCGGATGGCCTTCCTCCTTTCCCGCCGGATCGAGCTCCCTCTCCCGTGATCCCTCTCTCCCTCACTCGCGCCTCCCGCCGGACCGACCCTGTTCACATGCGATCGGATCAACCCTTCACCCCTGCAGCTGGATCGGCCCTTGCAAAGCCCCCACCGGACCAACACGAACCCCCCAGCTCTCACACTCACGCATCTGGGTCGCCATCTCCCTCACCGCGATCGTCTCTCAGTCTGGTGCCCCTGCTTTGAACAGGGGCACTGTGGCTTTGTCTCCTCCCTTCATCCCTTCTCTCCTGTGCCACACCAAGCGTCGACGCCAATTCTCACCACAGACAGTGAGCATCCGTGTTGAGTCTGGCATGTGCGGAGGGAGTTGTCGGCCCACGCGATGACACAAGCGAGCTCATCCCGGAGGCTGGCGTTCTCTAACCCCACCTCCTGCTGTTCCAAGGATGGCCACCCAAGATGGCCACGCTGCGTCCACTCTGGCATGAAGGGTTCCTCGTCCGTCCGCAACCCGATGTTTCGGTGGTGAAGCCACTTCCATACCCAGTGGATGCTCCCTCCATCCGGAGCCGCCGGCCTTCAAGTGATCCAGTGACCTCCTACTGTGATGCGGTCACCTCGCACTGTAGCGATGTGATGCCGCCACCCCTGTGGCCATCTGGTAACCCTTGGGACCCCTTTTGAACCAGTGGCACGGTGGCCTCTTTGGGCGATCCGGTGGCAGCCCAAGGCCACTCATCCGGTGACGTCTGCGTCCTTCTTGAAGCAGTAGTGACTGCTCCATCTAGCAGCAGCCAACTCACCCCGCGGCACCAATAAACGGTGGGGCACTACTGTTTCTGGTGGCTCCATCCTCATAGCCATCCGGCGGTGCATTCTTCCATCCGGTGGCACCCAAGTGCCCAAGTGATACAGTGGCACGTACAAGACTCCTCATCCGATGGCCCCGAACTGTGGCGCATCCGGCCACTCTGAACCATGGCTGACCCGGTGGCAGCGACTGTAAGTTCATCCGGTGGCCTCTTGGCCAATTAATCCGGTGGCAAGTTTGCTGAAAGGGCACGGGCGGTCTTCTTCATCCGGCAGCAACTGTACACTCACTCGGGCTAGCGAGACGGTTGAACACTTATTTTTCTTGATACGGTGATGTCACTGTTCACCCATCCGGTGGCAACGGCGGGAATAAAAGAAGCAAGAACCGATGGGCAATCTCAATGACCGGAGGTCTTTGCCCAAACTATGGCACGCAGTGGCTGAGGTTTCAAGCATTCCCGCATCCGTGCAAGCCTCGAGTGGTGCGTTGTTGCTGCCAACGATCTGCCGCTACCAAAAACAGAAAGATGCCGATCGAGGCAGATGTAACAACAGAGACCTCGGTCAAAGCAACATGGGGCGGGCCGCTCTTCGCAGGAAGCTCCCACCACTCCCTCGTATGCATACAGGGAGTATAAAAGAGACACCCCGTAGAGGAAAAAAGTAAGAAGAAATGCGGCCTCTCTTCCATTCTCTACATTCCCGCTACTCCGATCACCGCCTGTGCGAAGAGAAGAGGAAGGAGAAAAGAGTGAATAGAGAAGAGAGGGAGAGTGAGGTTCGGGAGGGGAGGACCTGTCGCTCTTTTCCCCTCCCCACTGTGTCCTGACTCCCCTCCATCCTTTTTGTTCTGTTGCAATGCATTAGCCCCTTGGGCTGTTCCCTTTGTAAGGATAAAAAAGGCTCGCTGGGTGCTCATAGTTTGTGCGTGTTTCCCCTTTGCGTCCGCGCCCATTGTTGTCTCATGGGTCTTCCTCCTTCTGTTCCCCACGCCTTGAAGGCATGCAACTTCTATTCTGTGTTTTGTCCTCACAGAGAGTGAGCTCCCGCAGGGGGCGGCGGCCGGGCGGGGGGGGGGGGGGGGGGGGGGGGGGGGGGGGGGGGGGGGGGGGGGGGGG